>CM055204.1:22699486-22734486 GCA_029224185.1 Karalla daura | reverse complement strand
GAGACCGACCTGCGTGATCCTGATCAAACCTCACCAGGAGTACCAGGACTCCTACGACGAACTGCTGCAGGAGGTGTCAGAGCTGCCCAGACCGCTCTGAGCCGCAGCCAATCACAGAGCAGCTCCGCCTCCCTGTGTTGATCATGTGACCTTGGAGGAAGTGGAGAAGAAAACGTGTAAATGAACTGTCCCACTTCCTGTTGGAAACGGGGGGAGTATGTCAACTGCTTCAGAAGCTTTGGCCACAGCTGATCGATCACTGATTGATTGATCGATCAGACCATGACCTGCAGCTCAGACGTCAGATACTGTCGTCCTGTTTATTTTGGTTAATGTTGTTAGTTTTTACTTTGGATTCCAGGTGTTTTTAGTTTGACTTATTTCCGTTTATTAAAAGAAAACAACCGCTTCCCGACAGTCCTTATTGCTGGTTTCCACTAGCATCATCCTGTGTTCTGATTGGCTGCTGTCCAGCTGCTGTCCAGCTGCTGTCCAGCTGCTGTCCAGCTGCTGTCCAGCTGCTGGGCCTGTGACCGCTCCATCATGTGGCGTCAGAAATGATAACAGATAAATGAACATAATGCAAGGGTAGATAGACAAGCAGAGAAATAAATAATCCATTTAAAACATTTAAGATAGAAATGCAGACCAGCTTCCAGCTGGAGCCACAGTGACTGTAGGTGCTTCATGGGTTGCTTTGATAACAAACCAATCAAACCAAAGTCAATCAATCAATCTGCAGTGAGGGTACTGTTCATGCAGGAGGAACATGAAAATGAACTAAATAACAGATCATCACACACAGATCACATGCTTTCTAACAGACTAGAAGGTTAGACTGCATAAAATATATGAGGATGTAATAACCCTCTGACAACAGAGTAGCTGAGTTTATCGTCTAGGGATGGAACAGCGTGCGTGGTAATGAAGACCTCAGTCGAGGCAAATCAGTCCCACACAATCATAGACACAACCCACTTCAACAGACACTTTATTTTATATTTTGAACAGTGCAGTTTTCATGTTTCATGTGCAATATATATATATGAATGTATATATATATATATATAAAGAGAGAGAAAGAGATGCATAGATATTTAAACCTGTAAATCATTTATAACTGAAAAGATACAGAGGAAAACTAGAAAATTCCATTGCGCTGAAATTCTGAGGCTGCTCCGTGTGTCCGTTGGGCAGCACTGGGAAAATGAATGGAGGCTAATGGAGAGAAGAGGCTGCGCTGGGCCGCACAGGTTTATGGCCAGCATCACATGAAAGAGCACAAATCTTCCTTCAAAACTGGAAAAAAGAATTTGCCTACTGCGTACGGTGTGACGGGGAGCAGCGTGAAAAGAGCAACATGAGCTGATTCAGCGATCCTGACAGCTGCATGTTACACACCAAACCCACATGTTTCTGAGACGGTCTGGATGGAAACCATACAAGGTACCAACACGCTGTCAGGTACAGGCAGAGACGACAAGTTTTCCTGTGTTTTGAAGTTTGAATGAAGTTTCTACATCAATTTATGGCTTTACAGCGAATGTTTGTTTAAGGTGATTTTTTGAATTTGCTGGTTTTTCCCATAAATTTCTTACAGGAGAACAATAGTGCTCCTTCACGGAGCAGTAACAAGCATTGTATTCTATAGTTTTTATGTTTCTTATTTTTTTTCTAACCCCCAGCCCTGACAGCTGACTGACAGGACGTAGCATCCATGCTACATGCTAACATAGCTGTGTACTGGTTCTGGTTCTGCAGCACTTGAGAAGCTGAGCTGACCCCAAGCACACACAAACACACACACACACACATTTGCACCTCAGGGCAGTTTGGAGTTTCTTGTCAACCTAAACAAACAGTCCAGAAACTGTCCAGATGTTTCTCCAGTCCAGCAGCTGTTTCCTCCTCTGCAGCTGGACCTCCAGATGTGTCTCCTCCATTTTCTGTCTCTGAGGAAAACTTCCTGCAGGAGACTGAGCACTGCTCATGGAGCTCATGATCCTCAGGTAAAACACACCCGTGTGTGTGTGTGTGTGTGTGTGTGTGTGTGTGTGTGTGTGTGTGTGTGACAGTTGGTGATGCGTGCAGTAATCTGGGCACTGCAGTGACTTCAAGGTCGATGCGGACAAAACAACGCTGAAGCTGACGACAGAACCAGACCAGGACCAGGACCAGGACCGGGGCCAGGACAAGGACAAAGGCCAGGGCCAGGGCCAGGACCAGGACCAGGACCAGGGCCAGGGCCAGGACCAGGACACCCCCCCTAGGCCCAGGCCTGATCCCCCAGCAGGGCAGCAGCTGGGTGTGCCAGCAGACACTGGTTCTGTTGACCTGAGTCACGGTTCTTGGCATCGATGAGGAGCAGAGGAGACTGGGAGTAATGGAGGATGATGTCACTGACTGAGGAGAAACACTGCACACACACACACACACACACACACACACACACAGAGTTAGTCATGTGCAGCTCTGAGGTGCTGCGTACCTGAATGCTGACCTGGAGTCAGCTTGAGCTCTGTGGACCGGAGGCTGCAGACCCGTCTCGCCTCAGAGACAGGAAGTCAGCAGAGCTTTAAGTGACGGAGTAGAGGACAGTGGTGTGGATGGTGACAGCAGAGCATCAGATCATTCATGAAGCCATGTGCTTTTCCAGCCAAAACAGTCATTTGAGTTTTGTTCTCCTATTTTCTATTTTTCTCCTGTGCAGGTCCTTTTTGTCTCCCTCTCCCTCCCTGGCCAGAGCGCCATCTATTCTATAAACAGGTGATGCTACCTGAGGGGGCGGGGCTGTAGCAGGAAGTGATGGTCTTCAACCAGAAACCAAGGCAGATGAAGATGCCAGACAACCAAGCAGAATCTTTAATTTGCATTATTTTGAGACTGTACACCTTTCAAGCTTCATATCTTCTTTTGTTTTAAATAAAGTCTGCAACATTTTTTGGACTTTACTCATTTGTACCCTTTGATATTTTTTTGCTTGGAAGTTTGAGTCAGACTCTCCAGCTTAGCCACCTGTTGAGTGGTTATCAACAGGGCAAAGAAATAACCACAGTGTGGTTTCCTGGGAACATCTCCTGGTTTGTCTGGTTCGTTCTTAGTGAGCTGACAGATGGTTCGGCACAAATGAAGCAGGAGCTTCTCCAACACCAGTGGGGGTGCTGGACCTCATGTCAGCCAGAAAGGAACGAAGAGGAACGTTTCTCTGCCTTTCTCTGATCTTCTCCAGAGAGGCTTCATCATTGCAGCTTCTGTTTGTTTATTCCACCTGGACCAGCAGTGACCTCTGACCTCAGAGCTCAGTGGATAAACTACTCTACTACTAGGCCACCAGACGGTACGTATGCGAGGATCGATGCCCTATGTCCAGGTAGGACCTCAACCTACGGCCAGATGACCTGGGGGGGGTCACCTGGACACACAGTCCGGAGATGAGGAGTCACGGAGCAGGAGCTCCGCCCTGCGCCGAGCTGCACTCCACCGGAGACCTGGTAAGTGTGGCGCAGCACTGATGACATCCTTCAGTCTGCTGCTGCTCCTCCTCCCCCCTCCCCCCTCCCCCTCCCCCTCCCCCTCCTCCTCCTGTTCCTTGGAAGTACCCCCCACCTTTATTCAACACACATTACATCCACAGGTGATAAAAACGTCACCAGGCAGGAAAGACACTTCATGTTGGGCTTGCACCTACCACCTGTGCCCAGCTGGGTCCTACCCACAGACTGTGTATAAAGTTGGACGTAGTCTTCTGGTACGATAAATGAGGCCAATGTGGCTGTGACTTTACTTGCAGTACCAGTAAGATCCTCTAGACCTGGCTCCAAAAACTCTTTCTCCAATACACACCCAGTCAAAACACACCATTTTCAATCATGAAATCATTAAGTTTTTTCTGTGCCAGTGTGTGATCTCTTGGACAAATAGCGAGTTATTCCATGATTAATAAGATATCAGAGCTTAAAGAAATGAATGAATATGCGCACGTCCATTTGATTGACAGGGGAGATGAGCGAGCCAGTCACATAAAGGCACATGCAAGGTTCCGCAACCCCGCGGTCCACGGCTCGCAGTGCAGCATCCGACCACCCCCCAAATACTTCCGCGACCGTTCCTTCAAGATCTATAATGTTCTCGCCCACCACAAGGGGGCAGTACAACTCTGTGCACAAGCCTGTCCTGCCCCCTGGAGTACACGAAGAAAAACAAGGTCTAAACACCTCTGGTCCTAGTATTTGGGTGAAACAAACGCTCCACCCCCCTAGCTTCTGTGCTATCTCCAAGAGTCCGACCAGTGGAAACCATCTTTGTCCTCTGGAAGGGCTGGATTATAAAGGCGGGTTATAGATTATAGGGCTGGATTATAGAGGCGGATTATAGATTATAGGGCTGGATTATAGAGGCAGGTTATAGTTTATAGGGCTGGATTATAGAGGGGGATTATAGATTATAGATTATAGACTGTGTTCCCCTGGTTGGTACAGCTGGGGTTTTTCTCTTTCACCAGTATAGATCGTATGGATCAGTGGGGGTGTTGAGAATGACAGAAGTGGAAAGTTACCACTTTGATGTTAGCATGTAGCTGTGTGGCTGTTACCTCCTGGACCTTGAGTCCGGTCCCCAGCAGGAAGTTCTTGTTCTGCTGTTTGATCTGGACGTTGTACACTTTGTTCTGGTAGAAAACCATCAGAGTGAATGGCTGATTGGACTGCTGCCGAGTACTGTCCCGGACCAGGTACGCCCCATCCTGCACACACACACACACACACACACACACACACACACACACACACACACACACACACAGTTACTGTTAGCAGCTCGCACCAACTCTGAGTGATCTACGGTCGTTCTATGTTACATTCAGTATGTTTTGCTAGAGATGCTTCACATGGCACTGTCAACCTACAGTACTATGAGTGTATATAGTACAGTGAGTATATCTACTGTATATACTACATCTGTAGTACTACACCTGTGTTTGTTTCTAAACCTGTGAATAAACACTCTGTTACCTTGGAGACGTGTCTGAGACAGTCCTCAGCCTGACCCCGGGTCACCTTCCCCACATACCAGCTGGAGTTAAGGTCCTACACACACACACACACACACACACACATACACACACACACACACACACACATGCACACACACACACACACACACACACACACACACATGCACGCACACACAGACACACACAGTAGTTTACAGCAGGGCAACACCACCTTCTGTTCAGCTGTAGGAACGACTTCCACACTCCACTACAACCTACACAGTGGTGTGAAAGAGGGTTTGACCCCTTCCTGATTTTTTTTTGTCACACTTGAATGTGTCAGATAACATAACAGCTCATAAATAAAACCCAGAGATACTTGGACTCCTCCTTGAGGGAGGGGCCCTCTACCAATGTTGCAGAGATGTGTCAGCCATGACAGCTCTATCCAGAGCCTGGAGATACTCAGGCTGATCTCCTCCACTGGGGCTGAGACCAGAAAGGAGCAGGCTCAGAGTCACTGCTCTACATCTGGGTCTCATGTTTACATGTGATCTGTAACTAAACTGTGACAAACATGCAAAGAAAATCAGGAAGGAGCCGAACGCTTTGTCACACCACTGATGATGTTCACACATGAAGGCAAGAAGGAGGAGAGGAAATGAAAGTGTGTGTGGCAGACACATTCTCACAGGATCTAATTTCATCACTCGTTTAAAAGAAACTGTTATTGGCACAAGACTGAGAAACAGAAACACACACGTTACCTGGCCATGGACTGCTGTGGATGGGGGAGGACGAAACGATTGTCTGTCAGACGCTACGAAGCTGCCTCTCTGTTCAGCCATTGCTGCACACACACAAACACACACTCAGTACCGTATGGTAACCTTGGTGTGTGTGTGTGTGTGTGTGTGTGTGTCCTACCTGAGTGCAGCTTGTGAGGCAGGGATGCTGCAGATGAAACACTGAGAAAATAAACATGAGGTGAGCTTCTTGTCACCGTGGCAACAGAAGGAAGTGACTGAGTGATGGTTCATGTGTTCACCTGTCTCCATGGCGGGATGGGGGGCCGGGGGGGCCACCCCGGGGGGGCATCCTCTTGTTGTGGAGGGGGAAGGTGTTGTGTTTAGCTGGAAGAGGAGAAGGTCACACAATGAGGCACAGGAGGACCAAGAGGAGGAGGAAGAGGAGGAGGAGAAGGAGAAGGAAGAGGAGTCACTAACCTTCATCTGGAGGCGGCTGAGGAGAGAGGAGGGAAAGGTCAGAGGTCAAAGCACAAACTCACCTCGCTATAAAAGTCAGAGTAACTACTCACCTCGTTCCTCAG
Source organism: Karalla daura (assembly GCA_029224185.1). Classification (NCBI taxonomy): domain Eukaryota; kingdom Metazoa; phylum Chordata; class Actinopteri; order Chaetodontiformes; family Leiognathidae; genus Karalla; species Karalla daura. Next base: position 22,728,166 of record CM055204.1, on the reverse strand, counting down.
GTCGAACCTACACACACACACAGACACACACACACAAAATGTGTTGGACTGACGTCATGATGACATGGACCCAAAAAAAGAGCTGCTCAGTCATGGTCAGTACATGATGATGATGATGATGATGTGTGTGTGTGTGTGTGTGTGTGTGTGTGCGTGTGTGTGTGTGTGCGTGTGTAACCTCTGACCTGCTGGGCCCAGGTCTGGGGGAGGAGGATTGGTGAGGGGTGGGCAGTTTAGGCCTGGTGGGTGGGTCCAGGACATCTGGCTGAGCCCTGAAAATACCCCCACACACAAACACACACACATTAACATGACCAACAGTGTGTGTGTGTGTGTGTGTGTGTGTGTGTGTGTGTGTGTGTGTGTGTGTGTGTACCTCCATGCAGCAGGCTGTAAAAAACAGACAGGTTTGAAACATTTGATCAGAAAAAACATTCGATCATCTTTACAGCAGAAAGGTCAAAGGTTTAGGGTCAAAGGTCAGAGGTCAGATGACAGAGGTCAGGGTTCAGCAGGGCCACTCACCTTGTCAGTGCTCCTCTGAGGGGAGGCTCCTGTGGAAGAAACCAAACGTCAACAAGAAGAAAAAAGGAAGCTTCAATTTCAACAAATTCAATGAGTAGAAATAGAGTGTTCCTGCAGGTCACCCCCTGGAGGACAGTCCCTAGGGGACGCCACCTGGAGGACGCCACCTGGAGGACACCACCTGGAGGACGCCACCTGGAGGACGCCACCTGGAGGACGCCACCTGCAGGTCACCCCCGAGAGAACGCCCCCTGGAGGACGTCCCTTGCAGGATGCCCCCTGGAGGTCACTGCTCTCAGAGGTGCTGGTGCTGGTACCTCTGATCGGGGATGAAGTCGATCCAGAATCTTTTCCCGGTTTCTTGTCTCGACGAATCTGTGGTGGCCCAGGAGCACCTGAACACATCAGCAGAGGACATCAGTCCCCTGAACACCTCACCTGAACGCCTCACCTGAACACAGCTGTTACACTCACCTGAACACATCACCTCACATGAACACCTCACCTGAGTCAACTGTCCCACTCACCTGCTCCTGCCATTCCTGCGGGGTCTCTGTGGATGGTGGGGCGTGGCAATAGGACCGGGGGTGCTCCTCTGTCCCTGTTATCTACACATACACACACGCACACTCTGCTGAGGATGGCTTTAGTATGTCTCGTTCATTAGAGTATATTAGCAAGTACCAGCAGCAGTACCAATGTATTCTCCATCTGCCAGGGGTCTGGGGGGCCCCAGCTTGAGGCTGTGGTCCTCGGGGGGGTCGCTGGGCGGGGGCTCGTAGTCGTCAGCCGCATCGTCGTCATTCGGGGACTCATAGTCGCCCCCGCTGCCTTCATCACCACTGAACGGGCTCTCATAGTCATCGTCAAAGTCTTCATCATCCTGAGCACAAAGGGGAGCTGAGCTAGTACCACCACAGTACTGCAAGTTCATGTGCTGGACATACTTATCAAGAAAGAGACTCACACAGAGACAGTACTCAGAGTAGACAGTAAAAGTAAACAGTACGCAGAAACAAAATGCACACAGTAAGAGTACATGAAGTACTCAGAGTCCACAGATCGTAAGGTGAAGTCAGTGTTGAACTTACGTCAAATTCATCTTCAGCCCAACCGTGACCGTCCGGCATTGTGTCTGCACAGGGTGGACACACCGTTAGCATCACATTAGTATCATGTTAGCATCATGTTATCATCAATTTAGCTTCATGTTAGCATAAAATAGTTCCAGTTAGCAGTGTTACCTGCTTCGTGGTACTTGGGAGTCACTCTGAGGACCGAAGTGAAAACATAGAATCATCGAAGTGAAGAGAACATTTGAACAAAAATCATTGTTGACTAATTTTATCAGTAAAGTGAAGCTGAACTCACCTTTTATTGAACAAACCTCGTTTCTCTTCCTTCTTGCTGATTTCAGTGCTGAGTTTGGTAATCAACCTGAGGACACAGAGACAAAAAGACAAGGAGAAAATAGAGACAGAGACAAAGAGAGACAGATGAAGGTGGTCTGACTCCTTTATTGATACCTGTCTGACCCTGGTCTACCCTTTCTGTCTGGCTGTCTCTGTCTGTCGATCTCGACCTGTCTCTCTTCTATCTCTCTCTGTCTCTCTCTGTCCGTCTCTCTCTGTCCCTGTCTCTCTCTGTCTGTCTCTGACTCACGGTGCGTGTAGTTTGGGGAACTTCTGCAGGTCACTGTCGCTCATGTTCTGCAAACAGAATAAACAGACGATCACTTCATCCACCGAGCGACCAGCCAGCCGCAGCCCCGCACACAGGAAACTGTACCCCCCCCCCCCCCCCCCCCCCCCCCCCCCCCCCCCCCACCACCACCACCACCACACACCCACCCCCGTGAACTCACCACAAATCTGGAGCCACTGATGGAGTTCTTCAACACCACTTTATCACAGCCAGAGAGGTTCATCTGACACACACACACACACACACACACACACACACACACACACACAATGAATGCATGTGACTGTTTCCAGCACCGTCCTGAGGAACACAGTGTCACAGTGTCATGAAGTTGGAGCAGCTACAGAGACACAGAGACACAGGGCTACAGAGACACAGGGATACAGAGACACAGGGACACAAGGACACAGGGACACAGGGACACAGGGACACAAGGACACAGGGATACAGAGACACAGGGACACAAGGACACAGAGATACAGAGACACAGAAACACAGAGACAGAACAAGCTGAGCAGCATCTCACCCTCCTCAGATACTCTGCCAGCTGCTGGGGGCTCCAGCCCTGCACCGTGGCCCTACAGGGGACCCGGTCTGAGCTCATACTGCTACTGTCTGCTGTAGCTGTGTCCTGCTGCTGTCTCCTGTAGCTGTGTCCTGCTGCTGTCTCCTGTAGCTGTGTCCTGCTGCTGTCTCCTGTAGCTGTGTCCTGCTGCTGTCTCCTGTAGCAGCAGTGAAGCTTAAGAGTCTTAAGAGTGACAAACTCAAAATTGGCGTCGAGCTATGAGCGCCTTCACACAGGAACCAAGATGGCGTCCTTCTCTCTCCCTCACCCTGTCACAGGAAGTGCCTGCCCCCCCCCCCCCCCCCCCAGCCCGCCCCCGCCGTCAACCACAGAGCGGAACAGCTGCAGATGCAGGAAGACGCAGCAGCTGCAGACGTCTCTGCACAGCGACCAATCGGAGCCTCACAGCAGGGAGTCACCCGGTGACCTCTGACCTCTGACCAGCTCAGAGCTCCACTTTGCTTCTGTCCTGTTTGTGGTACTGTGCACGGCTGATACCTTCTTTCATCCAGGAACAAAATAATTAACTGATTGGACCATGGCAGCCCATTGTGATTAGTCAAATACCACCAATAATCCTTTCTGGTGATCTACTAGTACTTTGTGCACGTCTCAGTGCAATGCTGGCGGTATATTCCGTCCTCCATGTGTCCAGGTGTCTCCTATGTCTTTCGACAGGAACCTGCTGATGTGTCCAGATGTTGGAACTGCAACATCAGGGGCTCTGAGACTCTTAACAGTGGATGTTATATCCTTGTAACAGCTGTTACTAGCATGTGATTTAGTTTCATGTACATACATGTTTATATACACATGTATACATACTGTATATCCAGAATCAATACATATGTATGTACTGTATACATGGAGTGTTTGCATATAGATGTATATACACTGTACATGGTGTTCACTGACAGGTCAGAGGATGAAAAAGAAATACTTCAGAGGGAGCTCGGTAGAAAGAAGAGTTTATTAACACACACACACACACACACACACACACACACACACACACACACACACACACACACACACACACACACACACACACACACACACACACACACACACACACACACACACACACACACACACACACACACACACACACACACACACACACACACACACACACACACACACACACACACACACACACACACACACACACACACACACACACACACACACACACACACACACACACACACACACACACACACACACACACACACACACACACACAGTCTGACTTCACGGCAGGAAGTTGTCCTGACGCTTCGTCTCTGCAGTCACTTGCCGTCCATCCAGACCACCAACATAAAAGCGGGGGCGTGGGGGGTGGGGGGTGCGGGGGGGGGGGGGGGTGCGGGGGGGGGCAGGGGTTAGTGACTCTTCTTGGAAGAGCCGAAGCCAGAGAAGCCCATCACCGCTGCCATCTCATCATCCTCCTCAACGTCCAGCTCATCCTCGGCACGCCGCTTCCTCTCCTTCTGCTTCTCCTTCCTGTACGCCTTGGCCTTCTCCTCCTGGAGGGGGAGGAACGTATCTGCATGTATGTAGGGCTGCAGAGCTGAACATCTACAGAAACCTCCACACCAGCACCCTCCGTCTACGTGGCAACGCTCTGTCCTGTACAGCATTATTATGATGCTCCTCACCTCCTCCCGTAGCTCCTTCATGCGCTCCTCAAAGTCGTACTCCTTCTGCTTCTCCTCCATCTTCTTCTTGTTCACCTCAAAACGTTTCTTCACCTGATCCAGAGATGAACGCTCCACTCTCATCGACATGCCCAGGTTCCTCTGGTCTACACGCGCACGTACACACACACACACGTGGTATATAGAACAGGCCTAATACACACACAGTTAAATACACACAGAGGACTCACGTTTCTTGCCGTTGATGTGGTCCAGGAAGTTGATGGAGTCTTTGACGACGCAGTCGCAGACGTTGCAGTAATACCTGAGAAGAGAGGACAGCCAATCAGAGCGAGGCAGCCACCCTCAGACCAATCATGACACCGATCTCTGAGCTCCTCATACCCCCCCATCTCAGCCTGGGGGGTGGTCTTGGTGATGACGATGGTCTTGCCCAGTTTGGACTCCAGGTCCACCTTGTAGTCCCGGTGACGCAGCAGGTCCCGCTTGACAGGTGGAGCAACCTTCCCTGAGAGACAAAGAGACAGACAAGGACAGGTCCAGATCAGCTGATCCACCTGGACAGAAGCACCAGACTGAACTGGACTGACCAGACTGACCCCAACAGACCCAGACTAGGGGTGGGCGATATGGGCAAAAAATAATATCTCTGTATTTTTCAGGATTTTGACGATATTTTCTAAAATGTGATTAGAATTCTCAGAGTAATTCTCAGCTACTTAAATACTACAACAACAACGAATAACATGTTTAGGGAAAATACTTTCAAATAAAAAGTAACTTTAAAGTGAACTACAGTGCAACATATATTCCAATAATAAACAACAACAAATATTGTAATAAATAACAAATAGCAATGGACATAAATAGTAAACAGCAAGGGTCTGTTGAGTGTGCTACCGGCGGCCGACTTGTATATTCTGGAGCTGCAGAGTCTCCAAGTTTCTCGTATTCTGAGTTGGTGTGGAGGCGGTGCAGCCTTGTCTGACGGCGACAGATTTCAGACACATAACGAACCATTTCCACGCCCGAAAAGTGGACCCGCATCCCGGCTCTGATTCGTCTGAAGAAGTCACGAGGTCTCGAGCCGCCTCTGCCTTTTTTCCCCAGACTGCGCTGCAGACTGCTGGGGACGCTTGCCGTGGGAGAGGTGAGGTCAGCACGCCGTGGCGTCGCTAACGCTAACGCTAACGCTGCGTTGCAGCCGCTCAGGAACGTTGTCCTGCTGGGTTCAGGAAGCGCCGCTGCGCTGTAATGTGAAGTGTCGGCGTACGTTTCATTGGTTTCAGCGAACTAATTTAAATACTCGATGATGTAAATTTGCACATTATTAAAACAACAATCACGATACTATCGCAGATGATATACATCGCCAACCCCTAACCCACACAGACCCAGACTGGCCTATACAGACCTAGATAGACCCAGACTGACCCATACAGACCTATAAGGACCCACACAGACCCAGAATGACCCACACAGACCCTTACAGACCCAGACTGACCCACACAGACCCAGATTGACCCACACAGACCCACACAGACCCACACAGACCCAGACTGACCCACACAGACCCAGACTGACCCACACAGACCCACACAGACCCTTAGAGACCCAGACTGACCCACACAGACCCTTACAGACCCAGACTGACCCACACAGACCCTTACAGACCCAGACTGACCCAGGCCGACCCACAAACAGAATGAGCAGGTGGTCTCACCATCTCTGCGCTCCCGGTCTCTCTCCTCAGCCAGACGCTTCTGAGCCAGACTCTCATACTCATCCTTATCCCACTTCCTGCGGAAGTCATTCTTATTGGACTGGAGGAGGAAGAGGAGATGGAGGGAGCGAAGAGGAGACAGAGCCGACAGGTGTTTGTCTTCTCAGGTTAAATACACATCAGAGCAACACATCTCTCACACAACAACAAAGATGTGTCTGTTCTCACTGGAGGTGAGATGTTACAGAGAGTACAGACACACACGTGCTCTCGCGCGTGCACACACCCACGCACAGACACAGACACATACAGACACAGGCACAGACACACACACACACACACACACACACACACACACACACACACACACACACGCGCGCACACGCACACGCACACGCACGGCAGGCTGGGTTTAGGAATAAAGAAACATTTGAATTGTATTAACTAACATAGTTTAGCTGCTAGCTGTTAGCTTGTAGCTATAACCATAACACAAACTGTCTTGAACCACCCCTACCCCAGTAGGAAACACCCTCCCTCCCCCGGTCCCTGACAGTCTCTGTTTCTCTCTGATATTGTTTATTTCTGATGTTCTCAGTTTATCAGATTATCTCAGTTTATCTCTGTCGCAGCGTTCACTCACCCCGCTGCCAGACGCCATCTTCTTTATGCTGAAGCCGGAAGTGCAGCCGGAAGAAGTAGCGCCCCCTGGTGTCGCCACCCATTAAAACGCATGCAGATGCTGCGACGTCATAGGCAGAATCAATCTGCCCCTTCAGGTGTGCCTCATTAAGGAGTTGCAAGCGTGGAACAATAGCGTTTATCCACGTGACTTTAAGGCGACAGAGAGAAGCTGGAGATGAACATGAAAAAAAGCAAAGTGGAAAGCAGGTGAACACACACACTGTAGCAAACATCCAGCTGACTGTAGCAGACAACGAGCAACAGCTGACAAGCAGTCGAGCTGTTGGGACATGACTTGTTGTTGCTCAGCTTGTGTTTCAGCCCGTGGTCGTGTGTCTGTGCGAAGGCCTGGTCAACTGCTGTGTGGGACGCCGCCCTTGCAGGTTCTGCCCCTGGATGCTCCGCCCCTGAGCCCTGGCTCCTCCCTGGCTGCAGCTCTGTCTATGACAGCTTGGTCAGGTGAGATACAGGAGATCACCTGCTAACCCCCGTGCTAAGTGCTCGGAGCAGTGCTAAGCTAAGTGCTATGAGGCGACCTGCGGTCTCTCCACAGCAACGTGTCTCCAGTCCAGTCTCCTGGTGCCGCTGGCCTGAGAGGACGAGACAGGAGCGGCAACAGAGCTCGCAGGTGCAGCCACATCTGGAGCTGTTAGCTTAGCATAGCTTGGCACTGGTCCACAACAAGGTTCAGAGTGTGTGTGTGTGTGTCCGTCTCAGGCCATCCATCCTGGAGCGCTGTATCCTCAGGGCATCCAGCAGCAGTGTGGCTGTGGGGACAGACGAGCTGGACACCAGGAGGTCAGTGAACGCAGATGCTTCAGCCTCGTTGTCACGGTGACCAGACAGACATCCTGAAGTGATTGATCCTGTATGAGGTTCAGTGAGCAAAACGTTGCAGCTGCCACTCCTTGTGGAGCAGTGGTGCCCTGGACGTTAAGGAGGAGAGTTTTCAACCGGAAGGTTGCCAGTTCCACTTGAGCAAGCCACGTCAGCAGACCCCTGCTCTAGAACAGGATGGGTTGAGTGCAGAGGAAGAATTAGGCAGTATGTCATACCTATGACAATAAAGACTAACTAGACTAACGTGATAAAGGGTAAACTTCACCAAAGAAACAGACTAACTTAACTCCTGTAGCTTGTCTTCAAACCAATGGTGAGAAATCAGAACCAGCGACTCGGCTCCAGTTTCACCCCTCTTCTACTGGCAAACTCTGGTGGCAGCCTGGATGAGTCTGCACTGCTCTTCTGAACCTCCTGCTGCTCCGCTGAACTGTGTGTGCTCCCCAGGCTCCTCCTCCTTTCCTTACGCTCTGTGTGTGTCACATTTCCCAGCTGCTCCTGAACGCATCCTGGGCCGAGCTGACCACCGTCCTTTAGTTTGCACTTTGTGTTTGAGGTGGAGTCAGAGTGGAGCCCTGAGGGAGCTGCTCACAGCTCCTCAAGCCTCTGGTTTAGTCTGTCGTGTCCTGGTGGAGGAGCCACTGGTGTTATTGGTGTTACTGGGGAGGGACTGGTGGTCTGGGCTCAGCTCAGGCTGCAGCTGCACCCTCGGCCTCGACCTGTTTGTCCTCAGCAGCGATGGAGACTGAGGAGGAGAGGAGGCTTCACTTTGAGTTCCAGCTTTTACTTTTCTTTGTCCTCTTGTCTCCAGTCTTATTAAATACTCAGCACAGCTGAAAGCTCATTAATAAAGATGTAAATAAAGTTAATCAACTCATTTCACCATGTGCTATTGCTCTCTCTCGCACACACATACACACTCACATACTGTAGTCCAGGGCCCAGACGTTCCAAAAAGCAGGATTTGTTAATTTTGTCATTTACAATTTGTAAAAGAAAACCAGACTTTTCTTCAGTTAATGTGTCCAGATGCTAAATTGTGCATTAGTGTGTCTAACTCCTCAATGACTCCTGGTTCAAACACAAGCATCTTAAAACTTAATTAATTTGGTTCATTTGCCTGAGGATGGATGTTGTGCCTGAAAGTGAATCTGCAAAAGGCCAATTTAGATTCTACAATGTCTCAATCTACCACAAATATGAAGTGTTTTTTGTTTCCTGTTAAAAGTCTTTTTGCCACATTAAGTTGGTTGTTTACAAATGTCTGCAGCTTTGAGACCATGAGGAGCTGTTTGGGAATGGGAGAATTGTTCAGCTGCAGCGAGATGATCACATTAAACATCTCCTTTATGGTTTATCCTTTATTGATCCTTTGTCTTCTCTGCAGTCAGGTCTCAGCAGCATCCAGAGCAGAGCTCCAGACTTCTCTCACCTCTTCTTCTAACTGTGACTGGTCCCAGCAGCTCCCAGTTAGGAGATCCACTCTTTCCTCCTGGTCTGGGTCTGTACCAAGAATATCTCCCTCGGATGTAACCCTCTAGGAACCTCTGGATGACTGAGCTCAGACACACTGTTTGGTTTCCCAGATACATTAAGAAGCTCAGAATGATATGAAAAATTGACTTTCCCCTGAGCTTCAGAAAATCTTTTCAAAGTTGAAAATTTACAGTCTTCTATTTACAGTCTTCTTAGCTCACTGATGAAGGGTCAGGGACATTCATTTCCTACACTGATCCAAATATTAAAACAATGAGCGATGTTGAATGTGAAGAATAGGAAGACAACTTTAAAGAATGACCTGTGTTCCTATTGCTAGTCAAATTTCTATTAAGTTTGCCACACAAGTTAATAGCTACTCATTCAGCTTCAACAACCTTCTTAGCTGAACTGTCTTAGAAACCTTCTGAATTGAACGAATGCTTGATCTACGAAGATTCATTTTATTATCAATATCACTTTACCATTATTTTCATAAGCCTGTGTATGTATGTGTACGTGTGCGAGAGAGCAATAGCACATGGTGAAATGAGTTGATTAACTTTATTTACATCTTTATTAATGAGCTTTCAGCTGTGCTGAGTATTTAATAAGACTGGAGACAAGAGGACAAAGAAAAGTAAAAGCTGGAACTCAAAGTGAAGCCTCCTCTCCTCCTCAGTCTCCATCGCTGCTGAGGACAAACAGGTGGAGGCCGAGGGTGCAGCTGCAGCCTGAGCTGAGCCCAGACCACCAGTCCCTCCCCAGTAACACCAATAACACCAGTGGCTCCTCCACCAGGACACGACAGACTAAACCAGAGGCTTGAGGAGCTGTGAGCAGCTCCCTCAGGGCTCCACTCTGACTCCACCTCAAACACAAAGTGCAAACTAAAGGACGGTGGTCAGCTCGGCCCAGGATGCGTTCAGGAGCAGCTGGGAAATGTGACACACAGTGTAAGGAGAGGAGGCGGGTGCTCCTCCATGCTCCTGGAGAAGCAGCTGCAGCTTAAAAACACATACACAGACACAGACATGGAATACAGCTGCTGTTTCCATGGCAACATGGCATGAGGCTGCTGGGGGCGGGGCCTCTGATGGATGCAGATCCTGCTGGGGGTGGAGCCTGCAGTGTCAGTAGGGGTTCCACAGCAACAGGTCAGAGAACACGGGAACCTGCTGGTCGTCTCCTCCCACGTCTACAAGACAGAACAGACGTCAGTGCTCTTACTGACCGCCACATGTGTCTGAGGTCAAAGGGCAGCAGCCTTACCTGGGGGGGGTGCAGCTCCCAGCGGGCGGTGCTGTGTGCTGAAGGAGCAGCTCAGGCCGGGGGGGGAGCGCAGGGGCCGTCGCTGCCCCTCAACCTACAACAGAGAAGCAACCAATCAGGTGTTCCGCCCCACAAACCCCGCCTCCACCAGCCAGCAGCTCCACAGACCCCTCCCCCCACCCTTGGTGGGTGGGGTCAGAACCCTGAAGTCTACACATGCTCAGAAGGCAGAAGGACTCGGCAGAAGGAAGGAGGGGAAGCCGGGCAGTTACCAGGGTCAGGGGGCTCCAGGGGGGGGGCAGATCTGGCCACACCCCCCGAGACTCTGGACACACAGAGGAGGCTCCAGAGGCTGCTACAGGCTCCTCCTCTCTCGTTCTGGCTCCGCCCTCCTCGTCTAGGTCAGAGGTCATCTTGGCGAGACGGCTCTGGCTGCACACAGGAACACACATGCTCTGCAGGCGGAGCTAGGGGCGTCGCTAGCCCCACCCCCACCCCACACACACACCACCTGCACCTACAGCTGCTCCACGGGGTCTGGCGTCTCCTCGCTGGGGGGGTCCCACAGGTGCAGCGCTCGCCTCCACAGACGCACCTGCATGTCCCAGGAGCGGCGGCTGTACTTCCGGTACTTGTTGGGGGTGGACGGGTGCAGCCGGGGGTCCCGCAGGTGTCTGAGGAGGGGGAGGAGAGGAGGAGGAGCACAGACAGAGGAGCAGAGGGAGCAGCAGAGAGAGCAGCTCCTCCTACCTGGGAATCTGCTGCAGGTAGTTCTGGTAGCCGCTGGTGTTCTTGCCGTACTGGATCTGTTTCTGCCGCCGCTTCAGAACTGCTGTGTTGGTCTCAGCGTTGGCCAGGTCCGGGAGGCGGGGGTGGCAGCGGGCAGGGGGAGGCCTGGGGAGCACACACAGTTCAGCGGAGCAGCAGGAGGTTCAGAAGAGCAGTGCAGACTCATCCAGGCTGCCACCAGAGTTTGCCAGTAGAAGAGGGGTGAAACTGGAGCCGAGTCGCTGGTTCTGATTTCTCACCATTGGTTTGAAGACAAGCTACAGGAGTTAAGTTAGTCTGTTTCTTTGGTGAAGTTTACCCTTTATCACGTTAGTCTAGTTAGTCTTTATTGTCATAGGTATGACATACTGCCTAATTCTTCCTCTGCACTCAACCCATCCTGTTCTAGAGCAGGGGTCTGCTGACGTGGCTTGCTCAAGTGGAACTGGCAACCTTCCGGTTGAAAACTCTCCTCCTTAACGTCCAGGGCACCACTGCTCCACAAGGAGTGGCAGCTGCAACGTTTTGCTCACTGAACCTCATACAGGATCAATCACTTCAGGATGTCTGTCTGGTCACCGTGACAACGAGGCTGAAGCATCTGCGTTCACTGACCTCCTGGTGTCCAGCTCGTCTGTCCCCACAGCCACACTGCTGCTGGATGCCCTGAGGATACAGCGCTCCAGGATGGATGGCCTGAGACGGACACACACACACACTCTGAACCTTGTTGTGGACCAGTGCCAAGCTATGCTAAGCTAACAGCTCCAGATGTGGCTGCACCTGCGAGCTCTGTTGCCGCTCCTGTCTCGTCCTCTCAGGCCAGCGGCACCAGGAGACTGGACTGGAGACACGTTGCTGTGGAGAGACCGCAGGTCGCCTCATAGCACTTAGCTTAGCACTGCTCCGAGCACTTAGCACGGGGGTTAGCAGGTGATCTCCTGTATCTCACCTGACCAAGCTGTCATAGACAGAGCTGCAGCCAGGGAGGAGCCAGGGCTCAGGGGCGGAGCATCCAGGGGCAGAACCTGCAAGGGCGGCGTCCCACACAGCAGTTGACCAGGCCTTCGCACAGACACACGACCACGGGCTGAAACACAAGCTGAGCAACAACAAGTCATGTCCCAACAGCTCGACTGCTTGTCAGCTGTTGCTCGTTGTCTGCTACAGTCAGCTGCTGCTCGTTGCCTCCTGTAGTCAGCAGCTGCTACAGTCAGCTGCTGCTTGTTGTCTGCTACAGTCAGCTGCTGCTTGTCTGCTACAGTTGGCTACTTGTTGTCTGCTACAGTCGGCTACTTGTGGTCTACAGTCAGCTGCTCGTTGCCTCCTGTAGTCAGCAGCTGATTGTTTGCCACAGTCAGCTGCTGATTGTTTGCCACAGTCAGCTGCTGATTGTTTGCTACAGTCAGCTGCTGATTGTTTGCTACAGTCAGCTGCTGATTGTTTGCTACAGTCAGCTGCTGATTGTTTGCTACAGTCAGCTGCTGATTGTTTGCTACAGTCAGCTGCTGATTGTTTGCTACAGTCAGCTGCTGATTGTTTGCTACAGTCAGCTGCTGATTGTTTGCTACAGTCAGCTGCTGATTGTTTGCTACAGTCAGCTGCTGATTGTTTGCTACAGTTAGCTGCTGATTGTTTGCTACAGTCAGCTGCTGATTGTTTGCTACAGTCAGCTGCTGATTGTTTGCTACAGTCAGCTGCTGATTGTTTGCTACAGTCAGCTGCTGCTGGTCTGCTACAGTCAGCTACTTGTGGTCTACAGTCAGCTGCTGCTTGTCGTCTGCTACAGTCAGCTGCTGCTTGTCGTCTGCTACAGTCAGCTGCTGCTTGTCGTCTGCTACTTGTCGTCTGCTACAGTCAGCTGCTGCTTGTTGTCTGCTACAGTCAGCTGCTGCTTGTCATCTGCTACAGTCGGCTACTTGTCGTCTGCTACAGTCAGCTGCTGCTTGTCGTCTGCTACAGTCGGCTACTTGTTGTCTGCTACAGTCGGCTACAGTCACCTGCTCGTTGCCTCCTGTAGTCAGCAGCTGATTGTTTGCTACAGTCAGCTGCTGATTGTTGTCTGCTACAGTCAGCCACTTGTGGTCTACAGTCAGCTGTTTGTCGCCGGCCACAATTGTTTGTGTGTGTGTGTACTCAAGTTAGTTACCTGGAGCAGGTGTCCACTCCGCTGGTTGTCATGTTGTTCAGGTCCATTCAGCTCCTTCTTGTCCTACAGACTGAACCCATTGTTCCTTTCGTCGCCTGCTTAATAAGATACACCTGTGGGGGCGGGGCCTAAGGGGCGGGGCTGGTGGGGGTGCGGTGTGGGGCTGCTGTGTCATATGACTTGATTTCTGAGCGTCTGATCTGCTGTTCCGTCCTTAAGATCCAGGCAACAAAGCCAATTAAACCCTAACCTGCTGGGGAGTCACCTGTCCGTATATCTGTGTGTGTGTGTGTGTGTGTGTGTGTGTGTGTGTGTGTGTCAGGTGCCGTCTCGGAGGTGTAGCTCCTCCCCCCCCCCCCCTCCTCCTCCGTGTTATTTATGAATGCTGCCGCTCGCGGGAGTGTGCGCGCGCACCGCTCATTAGTATGTTTGAATAATTGTTAACGGCGGCGCGAGGACGCAGGCCCGGACAAGACAGGACAGCAGCCTCGGTACCTCTGGTCCCGGTCCCGGTCCCGTTCCCGGTTCCGGTCCCGGCCCCCCCCCTCCCCTCCCCTCCCCCCCCCCCGCACCCCGGAGTCCGTCTGCTTCTGACACCGGAGCCGCCCCGTCACCGGAGGAGCTGCCGACAAGGTAAGAGCTGCAGGCCGGGGGGGGTCCGGGGCACCGAGGGGACCGAGCACTGGGGGGACCGGGCACCGGCCTGGTGCCTCCCCAGTGACCGGAGCCTCCAGCAGCTTCAGGCCGGGGGGTGGGGGCTTCACCGGGGGCTGTACACACCGAGAGACAGCGGGGGGAGCAAGGGGGCGGTGGGGGGGGGGGCTTGGGACGGGGGTCCGGGAGGAACCGGGGGTCAGCGGACAGACGTGAGATACCGGGACAGAGACAGATCGGAGCGGTCCCGGGTGTCCCGGTTCGTCCCGGTGTGACAGTGAATCATGGGGCTAACGCTGCTAGCATCCTCCTCAGCATCCTCAGCAGCCCCGGTAGCTCCGGTAGCCCCGGTAGCTCCGGAGCACGGGGCCTACTGCAGCCCGGCCCCGGTGTTTCGGGGCCCTGAGCCCCGGAACCTCCGGTACCGCAGAGCAGAGCCTCCGGTACCGAGGCTCCGGAACCGAGATCGTACCGGAGGATGGTCGGGTCAGAGGAGCCCGGTGTCCGGTGCTTATCCGGTGATCACAGTTTTATCACTGGGGGAACCGCGGGCCTGCACCGGGAGCTCCGCTGCTGTCACCGGGTTTCGGTCCCGTCTGTGTCCCGGTGTCACCGGTGATGCTGCGGCAGCTGATAGCGTCTCCCACTTACAACAACGGGCCTGTTAGCACGGAGCTAGCCGAGGGAGGAGGGCATCGATTATTAGTCGATTACCTCAGCCTGGTTCCTGAGGGAACATCATACTGATGATCCATCAGAAATTCCTCCCCAGAAAGGAGTCAGGTTCCTCCTGGTCCAGATGGTTCCTCCTGGTCCAGATGGTTCCTCCTGGTCCAGGTGGTTCCTCCTGGTCCAGGTGGTTCCTCCTGGTCCAGATGGTTCCTCCTGGTCCAGGTGGTTCCTCCGGGTCCAGATGGTTTCTACCGGTCCAGGTGGTTCCTACCGGTCCAGGTGGTTCCTACCGGTCCAGGTGGTTCCTCCTGGTCCAGGTGGTTCCTCCTGGTCCAGGTGGTTCCTACTGGTCCAGGTGGTTCCTCCTGGTCCAGGTGGTTCCTCCGGGTCCAGATGGTTCCTACTGGTCCAGGTGGTTCCTACTGGTCCAGGTGGTTCCTACTGGTCCAGGTGGTTCCTCCTGGTCCAGGTGGTTCAGGTGTGAATGAGGGTTCACGACTAGAGAACCAGGTCCAGCATCCATCACGTTTAATCGTTGTTCCAAGATTTGTTCAAGTTTCTATTAGAGAAGAAAGAGAAGAGAATAGAATCTGTCTTTATTTCTCCCACCATGGGGAAGCTGACGCAGCAGGAGAGTGGACAGAGCAGTAGAGGAAGTCAGAAATATGTCAAAATAAGAGTAGTATAAACCTAGACAGTAGCATAGAAAATGAAGCACTTTTTGTGCTAAAGAAAAGAGTTGTTTACAGTGGCGAGGTTCAGCAGATAAATTCAGTGTAGACAAGGTGTACACTCAGCAAAGACACCGAACCACAGTCTCGGCAGAAATGTAAATTATCACACAGTAATGATTATATTGTGCAAAAAAAAACCCCAAAGTGGATGATGAAAGATGCAACAACTAATCGATTCGACTGATGACATAATTTAAGTACTTGACTAGTCAATTGAAGAAACATTTTTTTCAATCAAAATGCTCTGATCTTAGATCTAATTGTGAATATTTTCATTTCTTTAGTCTCTGGAACAAAAATTAAATGTTGAGGTTTGTGGAACTGGCACTGACTGTCTTCACTGTTTTTGCTTCATTTTATAACCAAACGCCTGTTGGATTCTGTGGGATTCTGTTGGATTCTGTTGGATTCTGTGGGATTCTGTTGGATTCTGTGGGATTCTGTTGGATTCTGTTGGATTCTGTGGGATTCTGTTGGATTCATGGAGAAAGTGATGGACAGATTCACTGCATTGCAGCCATAGATGATGAAGATGGTGATGATGATGAACACGTGCATCTCACCACTTCCTCTCCCTCCTCTCCAGGTGTCCGTTGCCAGGGGCAACAGTCTCCTGACGATGTCCTTGTGATAGTGGGCGGGGCTACCTGGCCCTGAGGTCACAAGGAGGAGGAGTCTCAGCCCCGCCCCGTGCCCCAGCCCAGACAGACGTACAAAGGGACGTGGCTGTTCCCTCCCTCCTCCCCTCTCCCCCCTGCTTTGTCCCCTTCCTCTTCCTCCCCCGGTTCCCCCTTCCCCCACCTCCTTACCCCTTCCTTCCCCATCTCCCCCCTCGCCCCCTGCCGCCATGCTGTGGTGGCGCCACTGGTCCAGAGCCTGAGGAAGCAGACTCTGGAGGGGGACGCCGCTCCACCGGGGGACAAGTACCTGGTGAGACTGTCCGTTTGTGTCCGAAAGGATGTCCCCACATTCTGTCTGTCTGTCTGTCTCTCGGTCTGCGTCTGTGTCTGACTGTCTGTCTGCTCTGCCCACTCCAACCTGTCTCCTGTCTCCTCTGCCCTCTTCTCAGTCCCTGCTGGACCCGAACACCCTCCCGGAGCGCTGGCGTCCAGATGGCTTGATGCCTGGTGAGTCCACAGTTCCTGGACTGTTCCTGGACACGTCCCTCAGGACCAAACAGCCTCAGTCCCTGAAATTGAGGAGTAGGGCTGCAACTATTTCTTTGGATCATCAATTCAACTATTTTTATCCATTATTAATCAGATAGTAAAGGGGGGAAAAATCGATCACTCTGTGAACCAGTCAAGAACCAGTTGCTTTTGATTGGGTCTTAATGTCCAGATGATGCAGTGTATATATTTTCATCCCCTTGTGTATATGACACCTTTATGTCCTCAATGTCTCTATTTTAAGAGAAAAATCACTTCCTGCACTTGATATGCCCTGTGTTGCTTACCTGATGTCTATTCCTTGTTGTTTATTTTTTATTCCTCGTTACTCGTGTGAAATCTTGATTATGGTGAAAAGTAGCGCCGTAGCACCGTCAGTTTCGTTGCCCCCCCCCCCCCGGTCAATGACAATCGAGACTATTCTGATTGTCATTCTGAAGCAGAGTAAAGTCTATAGTTCACAACATCTACATGAAGACATTTGTTTCAAAAGTCTTTCTGTAGCTTCCAGCTGCTGATTCAACCAAGAGAAAAACATGTGAAAACGGCTTCGTAGCCTGCAGCCCTAGCCCCAGCATTTGTAGCCCCACCCCCAGCCTCAAGGACCCAGTATGCTGTGAAATCGCTGCAAAATTGCTACAAATTTTGGGGTGGTGCACAGATGGTGCAGTGGCGCCTCGGTTGCACGTGCGCCCCACTGACCTCGCCACACCAGTTGGTGGAGTGGAACCCTCAGAACCCAGTTGATACGTGGGAGAGCTCGTTTTTTACATCGACCATTTTTACATCGACCAGTATGGACGCTGCTTCAGCGGGACTCCAGGTCGTACATCTGAAGCAGCTACGTGCTATAGATCCATGTTTAAACACAGGGACAAAACATCCACTTTGAGAGAGAGATGGAGAGATGGGGATCTCTTTTGACCCAGTAGCTCCCCACCCCAAATAATTCAAAATAGATAGCCATAGATATATGTATCATTTATTATATATGTTTATGATTGTCAGCTTGTTTTAAGACGATGCTCTTCTTCGTCTCCTCTGGGGACAGAGATGTGTGCCACCCCCATGTGGCCAGGCAGAACATTACAGAGCTGGCCAGAACCATGCTGGAGGCTCGGGGCACAGCCCATGGACCAGTAGCATACTGAGACCTTCAGACCTAACCCTGCCCCCAGCAGGTGTAGAACCACCCTCGCCTCAGACCTAGCCCCGCCCCCAGCCTTTGTAGCCCCACCCTGACCCTCAGACCTAGCCACGCCTCTGGCATGTTTCCTTAAACTGTAATAACACTGTGTGTGTGTGTGTGTGTGTGTGTGTGTGTGTGTGTGTTCTCAGAGAGCAGCTACTGGCAGCTGTGCCCTCCCTCTAAGTCCAGCCTGCAGGGGGGGTTGCTGAGCTCTAGTTTCCCCCCGGGCCCTGTGCCCCTGGTACCCCCTGATGCCCACCTGCAGGAGTCAGGGGGCGACGCCCTGGATGCCCCCGCACTGCCACACCGGCCGCTGGCGCCCAGCACCTCGGCTTCGGAGCTGTCTCTGCCTGGAGCGCCGGCCCCCCCCAGGCCCTGGCCCCCCGCCGCCGCCGCCCCCGCCCCCCAAACGCCACTGCCGCTCGCTGTCGGTGCCCGAGGACCTGTCGCGCTGCCGCTACACGTGGCGCCCCAGCGCCTCCCGCGTCTGGACCCCGGTCAGCCGCCAGCAATGTCCCGGGGGGGCGGGGGCTGGACCAGGGCTGGGTGGCTCAGGGGCGGGGCCGGGGGGCGGGGCCTGTCCTCTGCGCGCCCCCAGCTCCTCACTGAACTCATCGCTGCACTCGTCCTCCTCTCCCACCTTCTTCAGCCTGGCGCTGTCGCCTGATTCGCCGCTGCCCTGGAGCTTCCCCTGGGACCCCAGTGAGGCAGCGGCAGGGGGCGGGGCCTGCTGCTGCTTCTTCCCCTCCCCCTCGTCCTGCTCGTCCTCGCCCTCACCCCTGCACCCTCCGCCCCCCCCTCAGAGGCGTTTCTCCCTCTCTCCTGTCCTCATCAGAGACTCTACCGCCTCAACCTTTCTGCCCCCGCCCCCACTGCCCAGCCAGGCTCCACCCCCTCCTCCAGGTGGCCCTGGGGGGGCAGCCCGGGGGGGCCCGGTGCCCGCCTCCCCCTCCTCAGCCTGCAGCACTCCCTCCTCCCTGCGCCGTAGCCTCCCCCCTCAGCTCCCCCGCTGTCACTCGCAGCCCTGCGACCTCCTTCTGCTCAAACCAGGACTGAAGAGACGGAGAGACCCCGACAGGCCCAGCGCCCGGCCCGGCCTCGACTTCACCAAGATGACCCAGGTGAGGCGGGGGGACCCTCAGGTAGGGGGGGGGGGCACCAGAGGCAGGGAGGACACTTAAATGTGACTCTGATTGTGGGCGAGTGGTTTGGGTTTAAAAGTTCGGGTTAGGTCTAGGTTTGGGTTAGGGCTTCCCCTGCAGTTGTCATATCTGTTTTTAGTTCAGAATCAATCCAGGATGAGACAGCGTCCCCTGCAGAATGGGGGCTAGCACTGCAGCTCATATTTAATCTCATGGATTTGAGTCACAAATTAACGTTCTCATGAGGAATCATTACACTTAATGGTCAAATGGTCATGGTCAACCTGGTCGCCCTCAGTGAGCTGACCAGATGAAGTTATACATGTGGTCAGAAAGGAATAAGAGAAGAGGAACAGGAACAAGACGTGAGAACATTAACAGGAACTGTTTGAAGAAAAGCTGTGTGAATGCCTTCACAATAACACCTACATATTTGATGTGTGTTTGGCGTATGTCATGGCTGTATTATAAGAGCTGCATACAGACTAAACATGGCGGCCCACTCACCCTCTCCATGCTCCCTTCCCACTGTCCGACTGCAGAGCATGATGGGATATAGGGCTCCAGCTAGTGACCATCTGATGTTGATGGAATCAAGGTGCATTGTGGGATACATTAGGTGCCCTTACTCTCGTTCACTAGACATTTGAACACTACTTAAAATGGCGTCAACCCAATTCAGGGTGCTTTTAGGGAGTGGTTTCGGACACAGCCCAGGTCTTATATAACATCCTTGTCGTATACACACACGCCGCCATGTTGGAGAGAGACCCCAAGTGAACTCTGAGCTCAGTGCTGCCTCCCAGTGGATAGACTGCTGAACTACCAGACCAACACAGTAACACAATACGAACACAATGTACCTATGAGGTCAACACACCTACCACCTGTGAGTGTGTGTGTTCTCTCCTAACTGTGTGTGTGTGTGTGAACTCTGTTAACTGTGTGTGTGTGTGTGTGTGTGGGAACTCTGTTAACTGTGTGTGTGTGTGTGTGTGTGGGAACTCTGTTAACTCTGTGTGTGTGTGTGTGAACTGTTAATTGTGTGTGTGTGTGTGTGTGTGAACTCTGTTAATTGTGTGTGTGTGTGTGTGTGTGAACTCTGTTAACTCTGTGTGTGTGTGAACTCTGTTAACTGTGTGTGTGTGTGTGTGTGTGTATGAACTCTGTTAACTGTGTGTGTGTGTGTGAACTCTGTTAACTGTGTGTGTGTGTGGGAACTCTGTTAACTCTGTGTGTGTGTGTGTGTGTGTGTGAACTCTGTTAACTCTGTGTGTGTGTGTGTGTGAGCTCTGTTAACTCTGTGTGTGTGTGTGTGTGTGGGAACTCTGTTAACTCTGTGTGTGAACTGTTAATTGTGTGTGTGTGTGTGTGTGTGTGTGAACTCTGTTAATTGTGTGTGTGTGTGTGTGAACTCTGTTAACTCTGTGTGTGTGTGAACTCTGTTAACTCTGTGTGTGTGTGTGTGTGAACTCTGTTAACTCTGTGTGTGTGTGTGTGTGTGTGTGAGCTCTGTTAACTCTGTGTGTGTGTGAACTCTGTTAACTGTGTGTGTGTGTGTGTGAACTCTGTTAACTCTGTGTGTGTGTGAACTCTGTTAACTGTGTGTGTGTGTGTGTGAACTCTGTTAACTCTGTGTGTGTGTGAACTCTGTTAACTGTGTGTGTGTGTGTGAACTCTGTTAACTCTGTGTGTGTGTGTGTGTGTGTGTGTGTGTGTGTGAACTCTGTTAACTCTGTGTGTGTGTGTGTGTGTGTGTGTGTGAGAGCTCTGTTAACTCTGTGTGTGTGTGTGTGTGTGTGTGTGTGAGCTCTGTTAACTCTGTGTGTGTGTGTGTGTTTACTCTGTGTGTGTGTGTGTGAACTCTGTTAACTCTGTGTGTGTGTGTGTGTGTGTGAGCTCTGTTTACTCTGTGTGTGTGTGTGTGTGTGTGTGTGTGAGCTCTGTTAACTCTGTGTGTGTGTGTGTGTTTACTCTGTGTGTGTGTGTGTGTGAACTCTGTTAACTCTGTGTGTGTGTGTGTGTGTGTGTGAGCTCTGTTAACTCTGTGTGTGTGTGTGTGTGTGTGTGTGTGTGTGAACTCTGTTAACTCTGTGTGTGTGAACTCTGTTAACTCTGTGTGTGTGTGTGTGTGTGTGTGTGTGTGTGTGAGCTCTGTTAACTGTGTGTGTGTGTGTGTGAACTCTGTTAACTCTGTGTGTGTGTGTGTGTGAGCTCTGTTAACTCTGTGTGTGTGTGTGTGTGTGTGTGTGTGTGTGTGTGTGTGTGTGAGCTCTGTTAACTGTGTGTGTGTGTGTGTGTGTGAGCTCTGTTAACTCTGTGTGTGTGTGTGTGTGTGTGTGTGTGTGTGTGTGTGTGTGTGTGTGTGTGTGTGTGTGTGTGTGAGCTCTGTTAACTCTGTGTGTGTGTGTGTGTGTGAGCTCTGTTAACTGTGTGTGTGTGTGTGTGTGTGTGTGTGAGCTCTGTTAACTCTGTGTGTGTGTGTGTGTGTGTGTGTGTGTGTGTGTGTGTGTGTGAGCTCTGTTAACTCTGTGTGTGTGTGTGTGTGTGTGTGAGCTCTGTTAACTGTGTGTGTGTGTGTGTGTGTGTGAGCTCTGTTAACTCTGTGTGTGTGTGTGTGTGTGTGTGAGCTCTGTTAACTGTGTGTGTGTGTGTGTGTGTGTGAGCTCTGTTAACTCTGTGTGTGTGTGTGTGTGTGTGTGTGTGAGCTCTGTTAACTCTGTGTGTGTGTGTGTGTGTGTGTGTGAGCTCTGTTAACTCTGTGTGAGTGTGTGTGTGTGTGTGAGCTCTGTTAACTGTGTGTGTGTGTGTGTGTGTGTGTGTGAGCTCTGTTAACTCTGTGTGTGTGTGTGTGTGTGTGTGTGTGTGTGTGTGTGTGTGTGTGAGCTCTGTTAACTCTGTGTGTGTGTGTGTGTGTGTGTGTGTGCAGACGCGCAGCGTGGACCCTCAGACTCTGGAGCGTGGCGGCAGGCTGGCCTGCGGCGGCGGTGACGTGTGCATGGGCGTGGAGTCGTTCCTGGGCGACTTCCGAGGCTCGTGTTCTCCGGCCGAGTGTTTGGGGCGGAGCAGCATCGGGCCGCTGAGCGAGAGTGATGAGGAGTGTGGCGAAGAGGAGGAGGAGGAAGAGGAGGAGGATGGTGAGGAGGAGGCGGTGGAGCGCGAGGCTGCGCAGCAGCCGGTTTTTGAGCGGGACTGCACCGAGCTGGACCTCAACCTCATTGAGGAGAACTGACCCTTGACCCTTGAGCTGAGGCCATGCCCCCACCCGCCTAGCCCCGCCCACACTCCTTGCCACCAATCAGCAAGGCTCTCAGGAACAACACCTCCTCTCATTGGTCGAGCTGGGGTAGAGGAAGCTGGTTGATGACGACAGTGATGATGTGACTGCTGCCCAGACCTGTGACCTCTCGACCTGTGACCTCAACCTGACCTTGGCTGACCCCTGAGCTGAGCCAGAAACGGGAAGTAGGTTCCAACTGAGCTGGAACTAGAGGAAGAGGCACTAAGAAATCAGGCATCAGGGCTCAACGTTTCTGTTGCCTGTGGTTGGAGCGTTAAAGCGCCGACAGTGACAGGCTCGGTGATCCCAGGCTGCAGCTCCCAGAATGCTTTGCTGGAAACACACCCTCTAGCTGTGACTGAGAGCGGACTTCCTCTTCCTAACCTTCCACTTCCTCTTCCTGTTTGTCATGGTTCAGGTCAGACTGACTCAGGAGCTGGAGGAGATTTAGAGGTTTCAGACCAGTGCTCTTCATTCTCTAGTCTGGATGTTCTAGATGGTTCTGCTCCATCACCTGGTCACATGATCCTCCTCAACTGCTGCAGAGCTGCTTCATAATTGGACGAACAATTCAACCAGGTGTTGGAGCAGAAACATCTGGAATATGCTGGACAGAGGAACCTCGAATTTATTATTGGATACCGTCAAACGTCTGCACTGTGGGATGATGAAAGGCAGATTCTGTTCTGTCAGGTTCATTAGGTTCTGAGGTTCTGAAGGGGAGCAGTCACTGATGCTGTCGTTCACTGAGTGTCCACACATTCCTGTCACTGCAGAACCATGTGTGTGAGTGTGTGTGTGTGTGTGTGTGAGTGTGTGTGAGTGTGTGTGTGTGTGTGTGTGTGTGTGTGTGTGTGTGTGTGTGTGTGTGTGTGTGTGTGTTTCGGGCTGAGAAAGTGGGCTGGGCTCTGATTGACTCATTGGCTCGAACACAAATTAGATCACAACACCTCACCACGGCCAGGAGTCCCTGAATGCACCATGACACCCAGTGAGGCGTTCAGGTGACCACAGTGCCGCAGGCGTCACTGCTAATCAGAGTGTGTGTGTGTGTGTGTGTGTGTGTGTGTGTATGTGTGTGTGTTGCCATAAAGGAACTGTTCAGTTCAGTTAAAATAATGATATTCAGCAGGTGCTGTCACTATCACTCAGGCCTTTAGCCACATTAGCAGCTAACCTGTTCAGTTTGTTATCAGCGATAGAAGTTAGCCATGCTAATGCTAATGATAAAGCATCTGCACTTCTTGTCTGTGAATGGACCTGAGTGAATCTAACATCTGATTGGCTGCTGCTGCTGTCTGCCTCCTCATGCTAAGCTAGGCTAACTGAACTGCTCCTTTAAGGGGGGGTGTCATTCCAAGCTGTTGGTGAACATGTGTCCCGGTGACACACACACACACACACACACATATAGTGTGTCCCTCCTGATTGGCCAATTTGTTTCTGTTGCTCCATGACACCTGACATAAGCCTTAACTCAACATATTCTATTATTCTGTAAAAATCAAAGCGTCAAAATGAAAAAAAGAAAAGACAAAACCAACGAAGAAGAAAAGGAAATGTGTACTGTAGCTGTTAAATTTTTAGTCTCTGTTCATTATTTTCTGCCGTTTTTTTTCTAAATATTTCTAAGCTGATGTCTGAGCGCAGCAATGACCTGTTGGCCCTGAATGCAGCGTGAAGAGGAGGAGGAGGAGGAGAAGCGGCGGCCGTGTACAGATGTAGTGAGAGACTCCGACATCTCTTGTCTTTTAGAAATGTTTTTTATTGTATGTGATGAAAAAAGAACAATGACAACGTGGCCATTTGAGAAGCAGTTTGTCAATAAATTAAGTTTATTGAGAATTATTTTACAAAGAAAGGGAAAACTGGCATCCTGTCGTCATTGGCTGCTCAGATGAGCAGGCTCCACCCACACCCCTGCACACTATAAAGCTCCACCCACTCCACCCACCACCACTGTCCCCGCCCACTATAACAGGCCTCGTCCCCCAACTCTGATCCCTGAGCCCAGAACCCAGTCCCAGTCCAGACTGGTTTCTTTTGTGCTCCTGTATGGTGGGACTAAGCACCATCAGAGTGGAACATCTCTCTCTCTTCTCTTCTCCTCTCCCAACTACTGCTCTCAGCCTCTCCACTGAAACATCTGCTCTCCTCCTCTTCCTTTCTTCAGCTCTGACCATCTCCAGCCTCCTGGTGGACTGGGCAGATGTTCAGAGCTTTGTCTTTGGAAACACAGGGAGCGGATGCAGCAGTTTGATCATAGCTAGCAACTAGCGATCAATGCTAGCATCACTGCCTGTCACTGTGGGAAATGGGTGAACTGTGCAGTCTGACTGCTGAGATGACCTGACTTCCCTACAGCGTTCAGCAGTAGGGAACCATCCAGCAGCTCAGAGGGAACGACAGGAACACACCTGGACACACTCATACACACACACACACACACACACACCCCTCAGGAACTTCAGCTTCAAGAGTTGAGAGCAAAGTTGAACAACGTTTGAACAAAGTTTTCAGAAGAAGTATCGTAATGACGCCTGTGTGAGCACACCCTGAAGATCACTGCTTCTTCCACATATCTCCATTGCCATGTTAGCAGCATCCAGAGCTTCATCCTGGTCTCCTCCCTCAACATCTACAGCAGCACAGCCCCAGGTCCACCTCAGCTCAGAACATACACGTTGTAGGAGCCATGAATATATATCAATGAATTACATATGATAAATTAGAGTAGGTATTTGTTATGGTGTTTTGTTTATTTAGTTTGTGGTTTATATTGTTTTAATATGTGATCGCAGTGGAAGTAGGTCACCTGGGTGTGGGCGGGCCCAGCTCATTGTATATCTGCCTCCTCACCTGCACAGGTGCAGGTATGAAGGAGAGAGAGAGGACTGTTTCTACTAGCTTGACTGCTGTGATATTATGAGATTTTTTGTGCACGTTATCTTAGTTTGTTTTTTCTATTTCTTTAATAAACTGTGATAAACTTCATTTTGATCTCAGCACCTCATTTTTGGAAGCGCGTCTGACGATTAGTAAAGCCCAGCCTCAGCCTCTCAGCGACTTGTTTGTTTTAGTAGTCGCTACACACGTCTCCTTCTCCTTCTTCCCCAGGTCTTTCCATGGCTGATCCTGGAATCCTACAGAGTTTGACCGAGGCTCAGTCCTCACATCAAACACCTCTGGTTCTGTAGAGTCAGTCAGACTGCAGCATCAGGCTGGTTCACATCAGTGCTGATGTTTCCATGGAAACAGAGCTGCAGTACAACATGATTGGAGACCAGGTCTGTCTATCTCTCTATGTGTCCATCTGTATATCTATATGTGTGGCTTATGTCTACCATATATGGGCATGCGCATCATGGAAGAAGATAAGTATTTGAGATATATTTAGATGAAGATGAATTCATTCATTCATTAATGAACATAGTGCTGGAATGTTGCACCACCATCTTGACTACAGGTCCTAATAATGGAAAAAAGCCTCTTGTTGCACTCTGTCTTTTTTAAGATCAGATAAAATAACGTAAGCAGAAAAAAGTGAGTTATATAGATACTAGAGTTACATGAGTTAATCTTCTTCATCCTGGCCTGGGAATGATCTGGGACCGGCCTGGGAATGTTCTGGTACCGACCTGGGAATGATCTGGGACCGGCCTGGGACTGGCCTGGGAATGATATGGTACTGGCCTGGGACTGGCCTGGGAATGATCTGGGAATGATCTGGTACTGGCCTGGGACTGGCCTGGGAATGATCTGGTACTGGCCTGGGACTGGCCTGGGAATGATCTGGGAATGATCTGGTACTGGCCTGGGACTGGCCTGGGAATGATCTGGTACTGGCCTGGGACTGGCCTGGGAATGATCTGGGAATGATATGGTACTGGCCTGGGACTGGCCTGGGAATGATCTGGGAATGATATGGTACTGGCCTGGGACTGGCCTGGGAATGATCTGGGAATGATATGGTACTGGCCTGGGACTGGCCTGGGAATGATCTGGTACTGGCCTGGGACCGGGCTGATGGAGCTGTAGGTAGGCAGCGGGTGGAAGCTTTCTGACAGGTTATGTTGTGGGGGTCCATTGTAATGCTGTGGGTCTTTCTGATGACCTGAACTGGTAGAGATGGGAAGGTCCAATGATGTTCTACCCTTGAAGTGGCTTTCATCCGACTAGGTGTGTAGCCTTCAAAAACCCTGACAGGGAGAACAAGGAGAAACCTCAGAGAGAGACAGAGGAGGAGATCCTCCCCCAGGAGGACAGGAGGACAGAAGAGGACAGTACTGATGGCTAACAGTTCAGGATATAAATAGATCAATGAGTTGAATCAGTCCATAGTAGCAGGCAGGAGGAACCGCAGTGAGATGAGCCGGGTAGAGGTGGTCCTGGATCCAGCTCAGCCTGATGGAAGCCGGGAGGAAAAAATAAATTCAAAAAAAATAATAATAATAAAAAAATCTAAAATTAAAAATGAAATAAAACATAAAAATAAATAAAAAATAAAAAGGATAGGAAGGAGTGGTGGAGGAGGAGAGGGAGGAAGAGGGGGAGATGGAAAACAGACAGGGAGAGGCCAAGAGGAGAGAGAGAAGCTAGAGGGAACGTGAACCTGATTCACACCCACAGAGAAGACAGAGGAGGTAGAGCTCAATGTGCCGGGGACCCCCAGCAGACTCAACCTAGAGCAGCTTATCTAGGATTGTAGGTCTATGTGTAGGCTCTGTCAAAGAGGAGGGTTTGTAACCTCCTCCTGAAGGTAGAGAGGGTGTCTGCCTCCAGGACTGAGACTGGGAGATGGTTCCACAGCAGAGGGCCTTGGTAGCTGAAGGCTCTGGCTCCACATCTAGACTTAGAGATTCTTGGAACCACCAGTAGGCCTGCAGTCAGAGAACAGAGTGTCCTAGTGGGGCAGTAGGGTTTTATCAGGTCTGAGATATAAGAGGGTGCCAGACCATGAAGACCTTTATAGACAAGGAGAAGGATTTAGAACTGAATCCTGCATGGTACAGGAAGCCAGTGCTAGGAGGCCAGAACAGGAGAGATGTGATCTCTGTCTAGTTTTAGTCAGGACACGAGCTGCCACGTTCTGAAGGAGCTGCAGAGTTCTCATCACCTGTTGGAGCATCCAGCCAGTAGAGAGGAGCAGTAGTCCAGCCTGGAGGTAACAGAGGCTGGACCAGCTGTTCTGCTGAGCTTAGAAGGAGGAAATGATATAATTGAGTGTTGTCAGCGTAACAGTGGAAATCTATAGAGTGACTCCTGATGATATCACCTAGAGGGAGCATATATACAGAGAAGAGAACTGGACCAAGCACAGATCCTTGTGGAACCCCGTGGCTGACTTTAGTGGGTGGAGGTTGGTTATCACTGACACAAACAAACTGATATGGGTCTGAAAGATAGGACCGGAACCAGTCTAAAGCAGAGCCTCTGATTCCAAGCTGATATTCAGTCTCCTTAGTAAGATCTGGTGGTCAACTGGATCAAAAGCAGTACTGAGATCTAACAAGACAAGCACTGAAACAAGACCCTGGTCAGACGGCATTAAGAGGTCATTAGTGACTTTAACCAGTGCAGTCTCAGTGCTAGGATTCATTCTAAAACCAGACTGGAAGCACTCAGATAAACTATTGTTATTGAGGTGTTCACAGAGCTGGTTGATAATGATTCTCTTAATGATTTTTGAGATGAAGATAAGATTGGAGATCAGCCTGTAGTTCACTAGAGTTCCTGGATGGAGGGACGGTTTCTTAAGGAGGGGTTTGATTATTGCAACTTTAAACGTAAGAGGAACGTAACCTGTTGTTAGGGACAGGTTGATGAGGTCCAGCAAGGAGGTGGCGATTAAAGGCAGCACTTCCTTTAACAGCTCAGTGTTAATGTGGTCGAGGAGGCAGGTCAAAGATTTAGAGGAGGAGATGATAGTGGTCAGCTCAGGTCAATGGGGTCAAATGAAGACAGTGACCTCGTTATTTCCCCATCTGTGATCTGAAAGGCTGCAACAGGGGGTAGATTAGTTGCCATGCATGCTGAGTGGGTCGTAATTGTTTGTCTAATATTTGTAATTTTGTTGTTAAAGTAGTTCATAAAGTCTCCACTGCTGAGATGTGTGGGAACACACTGCTCAGTGGAGTTATGACTCTGAGTCAGCCTGGCTACAGTGCTGAACAGAAACCTGGGGTTATGCTTATTTTCCTCTATCAGAGAGGAGGAGTATCTGGCTTCCCCCAGCGATTAAACCACACCAACACAAAGTGGAGAATTAATGCTCCACGCAGGTCTGCACATGGAGCATAAATGTATAGAATAGAAACAAATAGAATGCTTAGATGCTGCACATGTCGAAAGCATCGCCATTGGGGCTAGCTGCTAGCGGAGGCAGCGGCACTCTTCAATCTCAAAGTATAGGAATATAAGAATTATAATATAAAATTATAATATAAAATTATAATATATCAGTATTAGAATTA
>CM055204.1:22599486-22696986 GCA_029224185.1 Karalla daura | reverse complement strand
AATATCGGCTTTAACGTTATGGAGCTTGCCGTACCCCATGTTGGTAGACAATAGTTAATGTGTGATATTATGAGAGAACATTTTTGCAGCCTCTGTTGAAATATAATTTCTAAGGTGCCTAGAATTTGTGTAAAGTTTATGATCCTACTCACCTTTTTAACATGTTGCTTGAATGTCAGGTTCCTGTCTAAAATAATATCTAAATATTTATATTCATTTAGAATTTGAATTCTCTGCCCTGAAACAAAACCATCCGGCTCTGTATGAGATGTTTTAGTTTTAGTGAAGAACATGACAACAGTTTTAGAAGTGTTAAGTTGTAAATGTGGAAATGACAGTATCATCTGCAGACGTAAGGCTCTCACTACCTTGTCATACAGATGGAAGGTCTTTTATATATAAGTTCTTTTAAGGAGGATATTGTATTTTAACACATTGAGAGCGGTTAGTAAGATATGTTTTAGACCAGTTGGATGTTTACTGAGAGAAGTTAAAAGAAGTTATGTTATGATTCACTGTATCAAACGCTTTTTGTCAATCCAGAACTATTGGCCCAACTACACCCCCCGTCTACTAAAGACTTAACTCTTTCAATAAAATAAACACTTGCTGTTTGTGCGAAGCAGAGCCTTTCTTTCCATTTCCAATTATAAAATTATATGATTTAATTATTCTTTCAGGCTTATTGCTAAAAATTAGATCAATCTGTGTACTAGAGGAATTGGTGATTCTGGTTGCTCCACTAATTATTTGTGATAAATTAAAACTGTCAGTTACTTGTTTCAGTTGTTTTCTTGCAGACTTATCTTCCCAATTCACATTCATATCTCCTATTACAATCACCTCTCTATTGAAGTCACAATGTTGCAACATTTTCTAAATTGTTCATAGAAACCGATATTTGATGAGGGTGGACAATAGATTACGACCAGGGTTAATGACATTTCTAACCCTTGCCCCGTGAAAGGCCATCCTACTCAGGTACTTCCCCCGGTGCGGTCACCTGAGCCCCCCAGCTGCTCCAACCTCATCCTCCAGCCGTGCCCCGTGGAGGATCAGGAGCAGGTTCATCCAGCAGAGGCCATGCAGAGTAGAGGTGACAGAGTCTAGGCCTGGCTGAGCCTGGGTCTGGCTGCTACTAGTAGAGTCTAGGCCTGGCTGAGCCTGGGTCTGGCTGCTACTAGTAGAGTCTAGGCCTGGCTGAGCCTGGGTCTGGCTGCTACTAGTAGAGTCTAGGCCTGGCTGAGCCTGGGTCTGGCTGCTACTAGTAGAGTCTAGGCCTGGCTGAGCCTGGGTCTGGCTGCTGCTGGTGGAGCCTGGGCCTGGTCTTGCCAGGTCTTGACTGGGAGCCAGTGTAAGGTCTTAAGAACTGGGGTGATGTGATCTGATCTCTTTGTTCTGGTTAAAACTCGAGCTGTGGCGTTCTGAATGAGCTGCAGCTGTTTGATACTGTTCTGGGAGGGACCTGTCAGAAGACCGCTACTATGCAGTCTACTGGAGATAAAAGCATGAATCAGCTTCTCCTGATCAGTTTGGGACATAAAACCCTTAATTCTGGATATGTTCTTCAGTTGATAAAAGGCTGATTTGGTGACTGATTTGATGTGGCTGTTGAAGGTCAGATCCGAGTCTATCAGCACGCCAAGGTTTGGGACCTGGTCTTTAGTCTCTGACGACAGTGACTCAAGGTGTTTACGGTTCAGCACACCGACTGGAACACAGCTGGAGAGGCCAGGCAGTCAAGGACACACTGTACACTTGTTTTATTTTATATATGTTAATGAATACACTGTTTAATATATATTCTGTATATACTGCTATAACCCTGTTTTTTTCTGCATTTAAAGAGAGCAGCAGAGGAGAGCCGAGGAGGTAACTTTAGAAACTGATAGAAACTAGAAAGAAACTACAAAGTTAGACTGTAAAGAAGAAGATCACAAGAACTACTCAGACAGAGTGTTCCATTGATTTATTTTTTTTCTTGTTCCGGACTGTTCTGGTGAGTTAACTACTAATTGCTTGCTTGGTCTAATAAATCGATTGCACAAAACAAGAAACAAAACCGGTCAGAATAGCAAATTAATATAAAGGTGAAGATTTGTGATGATAAGGTGTTTTGTGCGATATTATTGGGATTACTGCCAGAAACAGGTCTTACTTGTAAATATACTGTCATGATGATGTATGTTGTTTGCTAATGAACAAAATTGCGCTGTTCTTCAAGATCAGCTGATTTGCCTCCATCATCAGCATCGAGAAGAAGAAGCTCCAGCATCACGGGTTGTGGACGACACTGAGCAACACAAGGAACTGTTTCTCCTTCTTGGAGGACATTTGATACAGACTGTGGAAACAAGAATAGGAATAAGAAAATAAGCCATATTTCTTTTACTTAAGCTGTATTATATTGTATGTATTGTTATTTATTACCTACATTATATTTATTTTTATTTATTAGATACTATTTATTATATATATAAATATATTTATTTATTGTATTTATGAATTAATTTATTTATTCTGATACAATACTGACCTGGGTTAACCATTTGCAATTTTACCTTAGGTAAAGGATAGGTGTAGAGATAAATGGCTCAATTATTGTTTTTTTTTCCTAAATACATATTAATTCATACAAAAAAGACCGTGTGTTGTGTGTTATGTGAAGTGGAGGTCAGTCACTCATGTGTCTTGGGTGCTACTAACAATCTCCTTTTTGGCAACCTAAGTAGAGCAGATAGAACCTGAGATAAATATATACTGTGCATGTTTCTGCACAGCAGCTAAAAACTACACAAAGCATCACATTCACAATACACAATCTGGTGCACAATACACAATTCACAACAATATACAACAGTGCGAAAAAGGAGCTAATAATATTGTAGCATGTTGGGAGTACAGGTGGGAGAAGTTTCCCAGCATGCCGCAGGACAGTCCCATTCAGGTTAGTTCCAGCGAGTTCTGTTTAGGTGGATGTTGTCAGATGTGTCAGATGTGTCAGATGTGTCAGATGTTGTCAGATGTGTCAGATGTGTCAGATGTGTCAGATGTTGTCAGATGTGTCAGATGTTGTCAGATGTGTCAGATGTTGTCAGATGTTGTCAGATGTGTCAGATGTGTCAGATGTTGTCTGCGTGGTATCGTTGTACTCCCTGAATGTTCTTGACATTGATCAACAGCAATGTATGGGGATGGACATTTTGACACCATAAGTAAAGTTGTGTGTAAGGCTGATGACCTCCCTTCACTGTGGGTTGTATGATAGAACTGTGGGATTCCTCTCTAGGGATTCAACTTCTTCTGACTCAGGTCTGTGAGGCTCTTGAGGCACTTGAGTCAGTATTGGTGAGCATGTACTACACCTAGTATGGATCTGGATCTCCTCTCCCACTTATTACACCAGGTCTGAGTCTGAATTCCCTCTCTTCATGGATCAGGCTGTGTTTAACCAGTGGATCCACTCATTACTGCCAGTCAGGGAGCACTATCCCACTCAAGTGACTCATATATTTGACTGTTAGGAAGGAAATTAAGTCGTACGTTTGACTGTGTTTCAGGCAACATTTCAGTTCAAACATGCAAGTTTGAGCGATTCAGATCTGCCTGCATGTTGTTAACCTCAAATCCTCTGACTGGACCTATGTGCTCAGGGATGCTAACTAACCCGCTCTCACACAGAGCGATGCAGATTCGGCAGTATTCGGACTCTGTGGAATTGGTTAAATGGAGACGTCAGATTCATGACTCGTGAGTTATTTAATGGACCTGGGTGAGTTGTGAACCACTCAGCGCCACTGTATGACTGTTCCATATCAGCTCTCCTGTAGATGACTGGTGTATGGAACACAGAACCAGCAAGAAATATGGGATTGGTTTTCTGCCTGAGTTTGTGATCCTAAAAAACCCTAAACTGTAACAATGTTAACATTAAAGGTGCTTCCACATAGACCGCGGCAAGCACAGGCGGCGGGCAGCAAACCCATTCATTGCGTATGTGGTTGCGCGGCGGAAGAGCGCAGAGCCTGAGCGGCGCGCAAGAGTTGAGAAATGTTCAACTCCGGCGCGCTGTGACGTCACCGCGGCGCGTCCAATAGGAGAGAGGTTGTTGGGTCACGAGTTCCAGAGGACTCCAGAACTATGGAGGTGCAGCTAATAAAGTTTCCCGATCTCTGGGACACAAGGTTTACCGGGCAGGCGGTTAAACTGCTCCCTGCTTAGCCTAAGTAGACCTCAAAACGGGCGTTACGGAGCTGTAGCTCCCGGACCAGCCTGAGGTAGCTCTCAGAGCGGTCCTTATGGAGCTGTAGCTCCCGGACCAGCCTGAGGTAGCTCTCAGAGCGGTCCTTATGGAGCTGTAGCTCCCGGACCAGCCTGAGGTAGCTCTCAGAGCGGTCCTTATGGAGCTGTAGCTCCCGGACCAGCCTGAGGTAGCTCTCAGAGCGGGCGTGATGGAGCTGTAGCTCCCGGACCAGCCTGAGGTAGCTCTCAGAGCGGGCGTGATGGAGCTGTAGCTCCCGGACCAGCCTGAGGTAGCTCTCAGAGCGGTCGTTACGGAGCTGTAGCTCCCAGACCCAGTCTATATTCCCCCAGTTCCCGCCTTCCTATCAGAACTGGATGGACCCACATCCTCCTTTTCTGTCCTGCTAGTCTCCTTGTCTCCTTATTAGCACTATAGCCAGGACTTAATACACCTCACAAGATCGCGCTCAAACCAACTGCTAAATGTTGTTACTGGTAGCTTAGCAACCTAGCCGCCTTGCCGCGCGGCACAGCGGCGACGCTGCGCCCAGCTGCGCTGTACCTGGCGCTGCGCGCCGCGCTTGCCGCGGTCTATGTGGAAGCACTTTAACAATTATTATTGTCGGTATAACTGAGAGTGACTGCTGGTTTCTTGATTATCACTTTTAGTTTGAAGAATAATTTTGCATGAGATATGATACAGAAACAAAGATTTTTATTATCATTATTATTATTAGGTTCAGTTCAATATTTGCCAATAGCATCATGTAAGAGTAGTATTATGATGTAACATTGCATAATAAATATTATGGTCTTATTATGTAAATAGGCCCATAATCATCAGAAAGGATTAACTTTTAAGTCACTTTAAATTCTTGATGTAATGGTTCGAAGTATAAACACACTAGAAAAGTATTGCTGAATGAATCCCAGGAGTTTGGGTTTGGTACATGTGGGATTCGAACCCTATCCTGTTGGAGGTCTGAGGCCCTTTCAGCGCATGCGCGCTGGAATCCCGGGCAGTGAATACCAGTAGTTGGCGGTAATGCACCTAAAAGTTGAATGCCAACTGTCATAAAAAGCCAAGAAGAAGAAGAAGCAGCAGTAGCATTAGTAGCAGCAGCAGCAGCCCGAGCGGTGATGGAGGTCATGGCGGTAGCTGCGAAGGACTTCCCGGTGCTGCCGTCGGGGCTGGCGGAGGGTAACGGAGCCACTATAGTGACTGACTGGACCGGCGCGCTGCTGCTGCTGCTAAGCTAAGCTAAGCTAAACTAAGCGGCGCTAGCAGCGGCTGCTCCGGCTACACGGCAAATTAGACCGGGACTGCAGCACGGGTACCGGAGCCCAGAGCCCGGGGGACCTCCTCCCCAGCTCCGCTGCACAGCTGCAGCGGCGACATGTTGGAGAAGAGCAGGGGTGGAAACAGGCAGGCAGCAACTGCAGGCAGGCAGTAACTGCAGGCAGGCAGTAACTGCAGGCAGGCAGTAACTGCAGGCAGGCAGCAACTGCAGGCAGGCAGCAACTGCAGGCAGGCAGCAACTGCAGGCAGGCAGCAACTGCAGGCAGGCAGCAACTGCAGGCAGGCAGCAACTGCAGGCAGGCAGCAACTGCAGGCAGGCAGCAACTGCAGGCAGGCAGCAACTGCAGGCAGGCAGCAACTGCAGGCAGGCAGCAACTGCAGGCAGGCAGCAACTGCAGGCAGGCAGCAACTGCAGGCAGGCAGCAACTGCAGGCAGGCAGCAACTGCAGGCAGGCAGCAACTGCAGGCAGGCAGCAACTGCAGGCAGGCAGCAACTGCAGGCAGGCAGCAACTGCAGGCAGGCAGCAACTGCAGGCAGGCAGCAACTGCAGGCAGGCAGCAACTGCAGGCAGGCAGCAACTGCAGGCAGGCAGCAACTGCAGGCAGGCAGCACATTAGTGCTTCTATCCAGATACACTTGTGTTGTGTTGTGTGAGAGGGAGGGAGTGTGTGAGTGTGATTAGGTGTGTGTGTATGACCAGGTGTGTGTGTCTCCTCAGTGAACAAGATGATCCAGGACCATGGAGACCTGTTCTCTGATGCCCACTGCAAAGTGTGCAGCGCCGTCCTCATCTCTGAGTCCCAGAAGCTGACACACTACCAGGTCAGTGTTCAGACCCCCCTGCTGGGGACGCTCACTCCTCTCCGCTCCTGCAGTCAGGATTCTCCCCATTCATGTGTGTTTTTGTCTCCTCCTGGTTCCTACTGAGCTGAGAGAACCTGAGGAAGGCGCTGAATCTTTTGCTAGAACCAGAGTTCCTGCACGGGCTGTAATAACCCGTTTCCACCACTATTTGCTAGCAGCCTGACTCAACTATACTTATAGGAAGGCCAACTATACTTGGCCTTCCATGTGTTTCCCTTACCTGGAATGTGTAACGTGTACTATTTTTCTGGGGGGGCTGACGCAGTGAGAACCAGGCTGTGGAAATGTAGCATTAGATTGCCATTTTGAAAAAAACAATTGCCTCTTCATTTCCCATTTGTTTTTCACCCAATTTAAAAAACAATGACGACCAGCAGAGCGACACCTGGGTAGAGGGGGGGCAGACATTTCTGTCCTTCATTACCAACAAGAAGATCTGACGACAGGGCAGCACGCTCTGAGCACGTTTACCTGCAGATCTCGGAGGCAGTACTATTCTGGAATGGAAAGGGGCAGTCAGAGGGCGGGGGCCTCCTGGGGCGGGGCCTCCCAGCAGGTCCAGCCAGGGGGCGGGGCCTCCCAGCAGGTCCAGCCAGGGGGTGGGGCCTCCCAGCAGGTCCAGCCAGGGGGCGGGGCCTCCCAGCAGGTCCAGCCAGGGGGCGGGGCTTCCCAGCAGGTCCAGCCAGGGGGCGGGGCCTCCCAGCAGGTCCAGCCAGGGGGCGGGGCCTCAGTCTCTGCAGTAACGTCATATTTTCCTCTGCAGAGTAAGAAACACGCCAACAAGGTGCGGCGTTTCCTTTTCATCCAGAGTGACAAGGAGCGGCCACTGAAGAAGCTCAAGTCTCCAGCCTCCATTGTGAGTCAGTAGCTCAGCTGTCTGTCCTCAGCTGTCCTCCATCCTCCGTCTGTCCTTAGCTGTCCTTAGCTGTCCTTAGCTGTCCTCTGTCTGTCCTCAGCTGTCCTTAGCTGTCCTGTCTGTCCTTAGCTTTCCTTTGTCTGTCCCCTGTCTGTCCTTAGCTTTCCTTTGTCTGTCCTCCGTCTGTCCTCAGCTGTCCTTTGTCTGTCCTCCATCTGTCCTAAGCTGTCCTTTGTCTGTCCTCCGTCTGTCCTCAGCTGTCCTTTGTCTGTCCTCCATCTGTCCTAAGCTGTCCTTTGTCTGTCCACCGTCTGTCCTCAGCTGTCCTTTGTCTGTCCTTAGCTGTCCTCAGCTGTCCTTTGTCTGTCCTCTGTCTGTCCTCAGCTCATCTGCAACAAGTTCAAACAGTACTTTGTGTGGTATGTGTGGTGTAACATGTATGGAAACAAATGTTCTATCATATCAAATCAGATTATATTATGTTATATGTGTATTGCGTTGTATCATCAGTGTCAGGATGAGGTGTGTGCGTATGTGTATGTCTATGTGTGAGACAGGAACTCCTCCAGACAGAGAATCTGAAGCAGGAGCCTGCAGGAGCCTGGACACATGGTACCGTCATCAGCACGCCATCAGCATGCTGCAGACACGCTACAAAAGTGTTACAAACAGGGGCTGTGAAGTCTGTTGCTGTGTGTGTGTGTGTGTGTTGCAGCTCCCCAGGCCCCGCCCCTCAGGGCCACACAGGATGGGGGGCTCAGTGACCCTGACCGGTTCTGCTCCATCTGCCAGGCGTCCTTCAATAACCCACTGATGGCCCAGCAGCACTACGCTGGCAAGAAGCACCGCAAGCAGACCACCAAGAGGAGGCTGATGGAGACGTACGGGCCCTCCTCCACCCCGGGTACACACACACACACACACACACACACACACACACACACACACACACACCTCTGTCAGCCTGCTCTGACTGTCCCTGACCTCTCCGCCCCCTCCCCACACACTCAGCCTCCACCCAGCACGGTTACCTTTGCACCATCTGTAAATTGGAGCTGAACTCTGTGGAGCAGTACCAGTCCCACATCAGTGGAGCCAAGCACAAGAACCAGTGAGAGACACACACACACACACACACACACACACACACACACACACACACACACACAACTAAGAACATTGAGAAGCTCAAAAATAACTAATACCAGGAGGGAGTATTGGGGACCTGTACAGACCAG
The DNA here is from genome assembly GCA_029224185.1 of Karalla daura. NCBI lineage: Eukaryota > Metazoa > Chordata > Actinopteri > Chaetodontiformes > Leiognathidae > Karalla > Karalla daura. The sequence continues at coordinate 22,688,485 of CM055204.1, read as the reverse complement.
TAGGGACCAGTAGAGTCCAGCAGGGAGCAGTGGGGACCAATACAGACTAGTAGGGTCCATTAGGAACCAGTACAGACAAGTAGGAACCAGTACAAAGTAATAGGGTCCAGTAGAGTCCACCAGGGGGCAGTAGAGTCCAGTGAGGACCAGTACAGATCAGTTAGGTCCAGTAAGGATCAGTATTGACCAGTACGGTCCATTACTGACTAGCTAGGTCCAGTAAGGATCAGTACAGACCAGTAGGGTCCGGTAGAGCTCTAACAGGCTGTCTCTGTCAGGGTGAAGAAGTCTGCACTGGCGTCTGTGGAGACACTGCAGCTGCAGGAAGGAGACGAATTCAGCTCTGGGAGTCCCGGTCCAGTCTTGAGGAACAGAACCACCCTGCAGAACCTCCAGGACACACCCCCAGGACCTCCAGAACTTCCAGGACCACCCTCGAGAACCACCTTGCAGAACCTCCAGGACATACCTTCAGGACTTCCAGAACTTCCAGGACCACCCTCCAGAACCACCCTGCAGAACCTCCAGGACCCACCTCCAGAGCAGGACCTAGACTAGGACCTGGACCAGAACCAGGACTAACCTGGCTGTGTGTGTTCTGCGTGTGTTCTTCCCAGTTCCCTCACCTTGACTGAGGTGATGTCACAGTGATGTCACTGTGATGTCACAGATGGACTCCTCCCAAGGCGTGACGTTACCATGGAGACAGACATCAGGAGGGAGAGTTCCACCAGACACAATGTACAGAGACTGTAAAACGACTGTTCTGTGTGTGATTAAATAAGATGACCAGAATAATGTGAAAGCTGACTCATGGACCTGTTCATGGACCTGTCATTAAAATGTCATTAAAACACTGACAGGTGCCACCCTAACTCTGCTTGGCCCACTGCCCCCCCACAGGCTTTGTTAAACTGCTTGAATTAAGTCATGCAAATAAGGTGTGTGTGTGTGTGTGTGTGTGTGTGTGTGTGTGTGTGTGTGTGTGTGTGTGTGTGTGTGTGTGTGTGTGTGTGTGTGTGTGTGTGTGTGTGTGTGTGTGTGTGTGTGTGTGTGTGTGTGTGTGTGTGTGTGTGTGTGTGTGTGTGTGTGTGTGTGTGTGTGTGTGTGTGTGTGTGTGTGTGTGTGTGTGTGTGTGTGTGTGTGTGTGTGTGTGTGTGTGTGTGTGTGTGTGTGTCCCACAGATGCCAGTCATAATACCTGGCCAGTGTCATTATTTTAACACTGGAACCCGCCACTGGATGAAGATTGACTGGCCCGGGTCTGATCACTATGTTGTCAGGCTGACAGATGGACGAGTGCTGTTCCATTCATCTGGAACCCTCCCACACTCTCTCACTCAGCATCTGGAGCCCTCTCTCACTCAGCATCTGGAGCCCTCTCACACTCTCACTCAGCATCTGGAGCCCTCTCACACTCTCTCACTCAGCATCTGGCACACTCTCTCACTCAGCATCTGGAGCACTCTCACTCAGCATCAGGAGCCCTCTCACACTCTCACTCAGCATCTGGAGCCCTCTCACACTCTCTCACTCAGCATCTGGAGCCCTCTCACACTCTCTCACTCAGCATCTGGAGCCCTCTCACACTCTCTCACTCAGCATCTGGAGCCCTCTCACACTCTCTCACTCAGCATCTGGAGCCCTCTCACACTCTCTCACTCAGCATCTGGAGCCCTCTCACACTCTCTCACTCAGCATCTGGAGCCCTCTCACACTTTCTCACTCAGCATCTGGCGCACTCTCACACCCTCTCACTCAGCATCTGGAGCCCTCTCACACTCTCTCACTCAGCATCTGGAGCACTCTCACTGTCACGGACTCTCACTCAGCCACTCACAGCTAGAATGTTTCCTGCTGACCTCAGGTCCTCCTCACACATATATGGCTCTCTTCACATCTGGCTCCTCCTCTCATCTGGCTCCTCTCATCTGGCTATTCACATCTGGTTCCTCACATCTGGCTCAGGTTCAGCCTGACCACCAGGACTGATCAGCCAATCATCACTGATCCAAGGAAACACACAAAGCTGGACAGACTGTGAGTGTGTGTGTGCGCGCATCTCCAGTGTGAGGAACCACACTGGAAGTCGTCCTCACATTCCAACATCTGCAGCTGGAGGTAGCAACAGCTGGAACCTCTACTCACACACACAGTGTGACTGAGCAGTGACTGCCTGCTGATTGTCTGAGATCTGAGCCTCACTTAGTCTGCAGGAAGTTCCAGGACGTTCCAGGAGGTTCAAGGAGGCTCAGTGCAGGTGTGTGCAGCAGTTTGTTTGTGATGATGTAACGCAGCATCACACTGAGCCTCATTCTGGACAGGTGTCACACACACACACACACTTCCTGCATTTGAAGTCATATGATCACGTGACCTGGACCCTCTATCAGAAGAGCCTGGACCCCTGCTGCTCCTCCTCCTCCTGCTCCTCAGTGATGTTGGGGGGCAGTAGGAGGAACATTATCATAATAACCCCCCCCCCGCCTCTCACACACACACACTCTGCAGACTATGTAATAAGTACAAACAATATTTTAATCTTCTCTATACTGACAGGATCTTCAGGCATGTTCAGCCATGCTCTTCTTAAATAAACAGTAAAAATCATAAACAGTAAAATCATCTGATATAAGTGATTTCTATTTAAATGTATTCATTATAACAAAATAAATCTTTTTCTTGGTCCAAGTCTTTGAAGGTCCGAAGGATCCAAAGGTCAATCTGTCCTCTTGGCCTGAGACAGATTCCTCTGTGCAACACAGTCTCAGTGCTCTGTATGTGTGTGTGTGTGTGTGTGTGTGTGTGTGTGTGTGTGTGTGTGTGTGTGTGTTATCCCAGCAGGTCGTCGTGTGTGAACACTGAGTCGTCGGAGCTCGATGAGTCACAGAATGGAGAATACTGCTCGAAGGGCGTCGACAGGTCCAGGTACTGAGGACAGAGAAGAGGGTCAGTGAGTGTGTGTGTGTGTGTGTCTGTGTGTGTGTGTGTGTGTGTGTGTGTGTGTGTGTGTGTGTGTGTGTGTCTCACCTCGTCAGACACTGACAGCAGCTCCCGGTCCAGCTCCTCCACCAGCTGTTTGAAGGTCGGTCTCTGGGTAGGGACAGCCTGCCAACACTCACGCATCAACATGTAGCTGCACACACACACACACACACACACAGAGTCAAGGTTTTGAAGTGGCGTGGCTGGGGCGGAGGGTGGGGGGGGGGGGGGGGGGGGGGGGGTCTTACAGCCGCTGGGTGCAGTTGGACGGTCGGTCCATGCGGTGTCCCTCCCTCAGCAGCTTGAACAGCTCCTCCACAGGGACGCCAGGGTACGGCGACCCCCCCAGAGTGAAGATCTCCCACATCAGCACCCCGAACGACCACCTGCACACACACACACCCACACTCAGAACACACACCCAAACACACTGACGCAGCATGGTCCACAGCGTGTGTGAGACTCACACGTCGCTCTGGTGTGTGTAGACCCGGTCGAACAGCGCCTCTGGAGCCATCCACTTCACTGGGAGACGGCCCTGCAGAGGACAGGGGACAGGGAGGACAAGGCTCATCGGACAGGGAGGTCAGAGGGCGGGGCTCAGAGGACAGGGAGGTCAGAGGGCGGGGCTCAGAGGGCAGGGAGGTCAGAGGGCGGGGCTCAGAGGACAGGGAGGTCAGAGGGCGGGGCTCAGAGACCAGGGAGGTCAGAGGGCGGGGCTCAGAGACCAGGGAGGTCAGAGGGCGGGGCTCAGAGACCAGGGAGGTCAGAGGGCGGGGCTCAGAGGACAGGGAGGTCAGAGGGCAGGGCCTAAGCTGTGGGCGTGTCCAGCACTCACATTTGAGGTTTTCTTGTAGTAGTCGAGGTGATGGACGCCGCGGGCCAGGCCGAAGTCAGCGATCTTCATCACATTGTCCTGAGTCACCAGAACGTTCCGGGCTGCCAGGTCCCGATGGATACACTGGAGGGAGGTGAGGAGGAGAAGAGGAGAAAAAGAAGAGGAGGAGGAGACGAGTGTCAGGCAGGCTGGACCAGCTCACTGTGGCTGTAGACCCTGAGGACTTCCTGGTCTAAGGCTCCAGCTGTGGAGACGCACCCCTACAAGGTGAGACAGACAGCGGAGGACACCACCCCAGTCAGACAGAGACACATGTGTCTGTCCTACCCGTCTGGAGGCCAGGTACTCCATGCCCCGGGCCACCTGGAAGGCACAGGACAGCAGCTGAGTGAAGCTCAGCGTCTCCTCTGGGACTCTGGACAGGTCGAAGCTGTAGTCCTGGCTGGGGGGGCGGCGTGCCCGCAGGAAGTCCCTCAGACTGCCTTTCGAGGCGAACTCCACCAGGACGTAGAGGGGCCCTGGGGGGGCACGATGATAATAATCATAGTCACAATATGAACTTAAGAACTGAGAAGCACTGCACAGAGCAGCCACAGTCTAGACTGTCTACTTCACCCTGAGAGGACGACACGTGTCAACACACAGACGAGATAAATGTCTGTCTCAGCTCTGTCTGTCTCGGGTTTGTCTCAGGTCTCTCTGTCTCAGGTATGTCTCAGGTCTGTCTCGGATCTGACTCAGGTCTCTCTGTCTCAGCTCTGTCTCAGCTCTGTCTCAGGTCTGTCTCGGGTCTGTCTCAGGTCTGTCCCGGGTCTGTCTCAGGTCTGTCTCAGCTCTGTCTTAGGTCTGTCTCGGATCTGTATCAGGTCTCTCTGTCTCAGCTCTGTCTGTCTTGGGTCTGTCTCAGGTCTGTCTCAGGTCTCTCTGTCTCAGGTCTGTCTCAGCTTTGTCTGTCTCAGGTCTGTCTCAGATCTGTCTCAGCTCTGTCTCAGCTCTCTCTGTCTCAGGTCTGTCTCAGGACTGTCTGTCTCAGGTCTGTCTCAGTGGTGGAGTATCAGCTCTGCTGACGTCATACAGACATCACACATGGAACAGTTAGGCAGGATGTGTAAATTTGGAGTGTGTGTGTGTGTGTGTGTCCTACCATCCTGGGTGCAAACTCCAAGCAGGTTGATGATGTTCTTGTGTCTTTCCATGCCTTTCATCAGCTCTATCTCTGAGACCAGGTCAGCCAGGTCTCTGTCTGAGGCATCGTCTGAGAACACACACACACAGTCAGACTCCCCCTCACCCTAACACCCTCGCCCTCAGGTACCCCCCCACCCTAACACCCCCTCACCTTTCAGCATCTTCACAGCCACGGTGGAGGTCTGGTCTGGGCCGTTCAGCCCCCAGGCCTCAGCCTTCACCACCTGACCGAAGCAGCCTTCTCCCAGAGGCTTCCCCAGAGTCAGGCTGACACACACACACACACACACACACACACACACACACACGGGTTAAAGCCAGCAGTGAACACATTCATAATAGAGGCTGTGGTCTATGGGTTTGTTTCTTCTTAGGACTCAAAGCCTCAAACTGTCTGAGGCTTTGGAAGTTCTCCACAAAGTATCAGGAGCTGCCTTTTTATCACCGTTAGTAACGAATCATGTTTCTGAAATATTTCAAACATTTCATCGAAGTCCAGCTGCTGCTGCAGGTGTCTCCATTAGCTCCAGGTATGGTGTGGTGTGGTCCTGCTCCATCCCATAATAACCCTGGTACCATGTGGTCCTGCTCCATCCCATAACAACCCTGGTACCATGTGGTCCTGCTCCATCCCATAATAACCCTGGTACCATGTGGTCCTGCTCCATCCCATAACAACCCTGGTACCATGTGGTCCTGCTCCATCCCATAATAACCCTGGTACCATCTGGTCCTGCTCCATCCCATAATAACCCTGGTACCATGTGGTCCTGGTCCTCCACTCTGAGGAAGATGGACGTCCAGAACATAGTTTTCTTAGATCTTTGAATCAGATGTAGAAACAGTTGAGTCTCCTCCTCTGTCCATCTGGTCTGAAGGGAACTGGTCATGTGACCCCTACGTCAGGTCACGTGACCTGGAGATGTGAACAAAGTGTTTCCATCACACTTTGAGATCAGCTCCTAGATGGACACGTCTGGAGGAGCAGCTCAGGAGAGGAGCTGTGTTCAGAGACATCTGAGAGGTTCTCATGGAGCTGCTATCTCCAGGTTGATCCAGATGTTCAGGTTCCTCCGTGTTCCTATGTGTTCCTACGTGTTCCTATGTGTTCCTACGTGTTCCTATGTGTTCCTACGTGTTCCTACGTGTTCCTTCGGGGCTCAGCAGTGAGTGTAGCCCAGTCGTACTTCTCTCGGGGGAACTCCCAGGCCGGGTCGCAGGGCAACTCGTACTCGAGGACTCCAGCCAGGGTGGGGGGGCAGCTGGAGGACAGGCGAGCAAAACGCATCAGAGACGCACTGGACCTCCCTGAAGAGGTGGACTCCACCGAGTACTGAGGAGAGACAGGCGGACATAAGTGTGTGTGTGTGATGCTGTGTGTGTGTGTGTGTGTGTGTGTGTGTGTGTGTGTGTGTCTACCTGTCTGCGCAGTGGGAACTTGGTCAGCCGGTGGACAGGCAGGACTCTGAGGGGCGGGGGGCGGGGCTGCAGGTGCAGGCGCCACAGCAGCAGGATGACGGCGGCCATCAGCAGAGCCAGCACGCCACAGCCCGCCAGCACCACGTCCAGGGAGCGGGACGCCGACACGTCCTCAGGGTCCAGCAGCTCGTCCTCTGAGGGACACACACACCAGTTCAGCAAGCTCACTGTGGGACATCCCCCCAGTGAACATCCAGGACAAACCACGGCCATGGAGGCTGTAGACCCAGGTTATCAATGTCAATATCAACACAGTTCCCAGAAGACAGAGACATCCCATAATAATGCCCCCCCCCCCCCAGCCTTTCTCCAGGCTCCATTGCTCCATCACATCAAACCCAGTCATCAGACATCAAACAGTCCTGGCTGAAGTTAGTGCATTGATGTTTATGATGCTTTTATTCTGGAGGTCTTCCTGTGTGTGTGTGTGTGTGTGTGTGTGTGTGTGTGTGTGTGTGTGTGTGTGTTCAGTACCTGACAGCACAGTGAGCCAGGCCGACTGGTGGGCGAAGCCGATGGAGTTTCCTGCCAGGCAGGTGTATTCACCTGCATCCTCCAGGGTCACCTGGGACAGGTATAGAACCTCCACCTCCGACATGTTCAGACTGCCCGTCTGAGGAACCAGGTGAGAGGAACCAGGTGAGAGGAACCAGAAAGAAAGGGACCAGCGCAGGTCTTGGGGGGGGTCACTGACCTTGAGGACCTGGACGTAGGGCGTCCCGTCGGCGGCGCTGCGGCTGCCGTTCCTCTCCAGGTGTTTGAGCCACTGAACGTGCGGCTGCGCGTCGCTGAAGACGCGGCAGCGCAGCGTGACGTCGCTGCCCAGCACGGCCGTGGTGTTGGCGGGAAGCCCCGCCTGCAGGATGGGCCGGTGGGGGGAGCGCTCTGTGGGGGGGGTTAGGGTTAGGGAGGGGGGCAGCTTAGCTCATGGTTCTGTTCTAGCACATTCAGTTGGCCTGAGATCAGCTTGTTTGGGGAAAAAACTATTGGTTTTAGAATTTTCTAAAAATCGGCCTTTTTTGTCTTCTTTTTTAGTCCCCCCCCCCCTTCAGAGAGCGTCTGTGTCTCACCGAGGACGTCCAGGACGTAGCTGTGGCTGATGGATCCATGTTTGTTCTCCACCACACACGTGTAGTTCCCCCTGTCTGAGGGCACCACGCTCTCCATCACCAGGCTCCAGTGCTGCTGCCTCAGCTGGACACAGGACACATTTAGAGGAGCAGCTCCTCCTCCTCCACCTCCTCTACCTGCTCTACCTCCTCAGGACACAGAGGAGCAGCTCCTCCTCCAGAGGCCTCCTTACTCCTGGAAGCCAGGTTTTCCTACTCCTCTGCCAGTTATTGAACAGGTGTAAGGACCAGTCAGACGTGCTGCAGGGCCATGTCTAACCACTGGTCAGGTCACTAACTAACTAGCTGCTGAGTCAGTTGTTAGTCACTGAGTTGAGACTAACTCAGTTGTTACTGAACATAGTTATGACAGTATTCATGCTTCAGACTGAGACTGGTTGACCTGGTTACTGGTCCCTGACTTCAGTGGATCAGGTTGTCCTCATTCTGACCTCGGCTGCTGTTCTGGAGGAGCTGCAGAGCACGATGCCAACCTACACACCTGTGGAGACCAGGGTCCTCACCTTGATGCCCCCGATGCGATGTTCTCCCCTGAAGTCCCGGCCGTTCTTCAGCCAGCTGATGGTGGGCACCGGGCTGCCCATGGCCGGGCACCGGAACTTGATGGTGTTCCCAGCAGGAACGGCGTAGAGCTTCTTGTCCATGCGCTGGGGGTGAGTCCAGTAGGGGCCTGCAGGACGGGACACGTTAAGGCTGTTCATGTTTCCATCAGGAGGTGAAGAACATCAGAGCAGAAACCAGAGAGTCACATCCACATCACCATTAGAATGACAAACTTCCTCTTCTTTTAAGATCATTCTTCAATGATCCAATTCTTTTGACATGGTGTCTAAATAAGTCTGGCAGCAGTGAGAAGGTAGCAAACAAGAATAAAACATCTGGGTGAACATCTGGGAGAACCTGCAGGATGAAGTATGACCCCGCTCACCTCTGGAGAAGTCGACCTGCTCGCTCTCTGTCTCAGACACGTCCCCAACACCGTGGTCCTCATCATCATCGCCGGAGCCCAGGGCATCTGTGGACCAGGACCCAAAGCAGGACCAGGACCCAAAGCAGGACCAGGACCCGAAGCAGGACCAGGACCCAAAGCAGGACCAGGACCCGAAGCAGGACCAGAAGCAGGACCAGGACCAGAAGCAGGACCAGGACCAGAAGCAGGACCAGGACCAGAAGCAGGACCAGGACCAGAGGCAGACAGAGAGGAAGTCAGAGGAGCATCACCACCCCAACCACATCACAAAGGTTCCCCAGCAGACGTGACCACCTGAGGCTGACCTCTGACCTCTGAGCTGTCACCTCTCACCCTGCTGAGACCTTTAGTGTCCTCTAACAGTCTGGAGGAGCAGGAGGAGGTGGAGGTCACCACCTCGGTCTGTATTATGCTTTGTTTTGTTATTTGATTCAACAAAGGTTTTAAAACATCATCTAAAACCTGATTTAATCAGCATTGTATTAAGAGTCTTATTAAGTCTTATTGTAAGAGTCTAACTCACCACTACAATCTTAATGCTTCACGTCTTACTCCCAGACATCGTCATGGTCAGATCATTTCCCTCCTTCTTAGATTTACTGCTTTTATCTGGTTTTCAGACACTTTTCTGTGTGTGAGATCAATCAATCAGCTGTCAACAGTTTACCAGGTCGAGGCCTCATGAAACAACTATTTATTATTTATATGTATAGTTTATTGTATTTATAAGTGCTATTTGTTTATATGGATGACTATGTGTCTATTATTTATTCATATGGATATTGGACAGTTATATCTTAGGACTGTTCCTCTCACCGGTCACAGTGATGGTGAAGCTCCTCCTGCTCCTCCTGTTCCTCGCCTCCTCTCCTCCTGTCTCACACTCGTAGATGCCGCTGTCCTCAGACGTCACGTCCCTGATGTCCAGCTCTCCGCCCCTCACCTGGACACGAGGTGAGGCCAGGACCCGGAGTCCCCCCCTCAGCCAGCGGACCGGCCCGGACCCCCCCGCCCTCTCCGCCCCCCCGGCCAGGTCGCAGCGCAGCCTCAGCATGCTGCCAGGCTCCAGCAGCACATGCTCCGAGGAGGCTTCTATCAGGTCCTCAGGAAGACCTGGAGTGGAGCACAGCAGTATTCTTCATCTCAGCTCTGACCTGCAGTTCCCACCCTGTTATACTCCCCCACCCCCCAACACACAATGAGGTTACCATGGAGACTGGCTGCCTCCTCCCCATGCTCCCTCCCCCTGGATAAAGTAAGAAAGGGCCCATGTAGCAGGAGGAGGAGGAGGAGGAGACCTGATGAACACGTCTCAGTGACATGTCTTCATCAACGCAGCAGAGAAGGTTCAGACAGACGTCTTCAGTGAGAAGAAGTGAGAAGAGAGGAGAAGGACACCAAGATGGAAACAAGGACGTGAACAATGAAATTCTTCTGCTCTGTAGTAGCTGAGGCCAGCATACGTATCCTCCTCCACTGGTTCAGACCAGTACGTATCCTCCTCCTCCACTGGTTCAGACCAGTACGTATCCTCCTCCTCCACTGGTTCAGACCAGTACGTATCCTCCTCCTCTACTGGTTCAGACCAGTACGTATCCTCCTCCTCCACTGGTTCAGACCAGTACGTATCCTCCTCCTCCACTGGTTCAGACCAGTACGTATCCTCCTCCTCCACTGGTTCAGACCAGTACGTGTCCTCCTCCTCCACTGGTTCAGACCAGTACGTATCCTCCTCCACTGGTTCACACCAGTATGTATCCTCCTCCTCCACTGGTTCAGACAAGTACGTGTCCTCCTCCACCGGTTCAGACCAGTACGTATCCTCCACCTCCACTGGTTCACACCAGTATGTATCCTCCTCCTCCACTGGTTCAGACCAGTACGTGTCCTCCTCCTCCACTGGTTCAGACCAGTACGTATCCTCCTCCTCCACTGGTTCAGACCAGTACGTGTCCTCCTCCTCCACTGGTTCAGACCAGTACGTATCCTCCTCCTCCACTGGTTCACCTCCTTCTTCCACATATCTCCATTCCCATGTTAGCAGCATCCAGAGCTTCATCCTGGTCTCCTCCCTCAACATCTACAGCAGCACAGCCCCAGGTTCACCTCAGCTCAGAACATACACTTCTCCTTCTCCTACTTCAAGTGTTTCCATGTCTAACCCTGGGACTGAGATTGGAATCTTGAATGTCTCAGTCAGGCTGAGGCTCAGAAGCTCTCTGCTTATGCAGGGTCTCCCCTGGAGCTTACCTGTGCTCCTGGTGCTCCTGCAGCAGCTCCGATGAGTGAGGAAGAGCAGCAGGACGCAGAGCGAGCACAGCCTCATCCTGTCACTCACACACACACACACACACACACACACACACACACACACACACACACACACACACACAGCTCAAGTGTTGACAAAACAGCAGCTCCACACATTCTCTGTTCAGCTAAAACTTTCGTTCTATGTTTGTGTGGGGGGGGGAGTTCAGAGTCCAGTGACCACGTTAGGATCATTCCAGCATCAGAGACTGAATGAATGTGTGTGTGTGTGTGTGTGTGTATGTGTGTGTGTGTGTGTGTGTGGGGGGGGGGGGGGGGGGGGGGGGGAGGGTGTCAGGTCCTCACCTTCTGGACTCTGGTCACAGCTGCTCCTGGTCCAGGTCTCTCAGGGTTGAAACCCGCATCTGGAGCGTCCTGGTCTCCTAGTCCCGGATCCTCCCGCCACCCCGCTTCCCTCCCGGTCCCCGCTCCGGGGGCCCGCTCCCCGCACAGACTCGGCTGTCTCAGGGTGATGGATCCATCCCAGACCTGGTGGACCTGGTCGACCCCTGACCCTCAACGGCTTCAGACCCGCGAAGAGACGCGCCACCGAGTCCAGAGTCCCCGTCCAGAGTCCAGGTCCTGCGTAAAGACACAGCGCTGGACAGCTCGACCGGGCATCGACCAGAACCGAGCCACAGAGAGCAGTTGAGTCTGTAACAGATTCAAATAGACTAGTACAGGCCGGAACAGATCCGCAAAGTCCAGTATGGATCAATGGATATCAGTACAGTACAGCAGAATGCAGTAGTGTCCAGGACAGACCAGTGAAGTCCATTTCCAGTCCAGGACAGACCAGTAGAGTCCAGTTCCAGTCCAGGACAGACCAGTAGAGTCCAGTTCCAGTCCAGCAGACTAAGTCGTGTCGCTGCTGCAGCCGCTGTGTGTCTGCCGCTGCTGCTCTCACAACAATGAGCTGGGGGGGGGGGGGGCTGGGCTTCTGCTACCCCCCCTGCACCCACCCTCACACAAACAACCCACCCCTGCACTGCAGACTACTGCCTGAATACCCCCCTCCCCGCACACACGCACGCGCAGACACCCTATGCAGTTAATGGGATTAAACTGTCCCCTCTGATCTGATTAAAGGTGCAGGCATGTGTATGTGTGTGTGTGTGTGTGTGTGTGTGTGTGCCTCTGGTCTCACTCCCACTGACACTAACAATCAATCACTCACTCTTCACACAAGTCTGACCTGCTCCTGGTCCTGGCTTTGGTCCTGCACCTGGTCCTGGTCTTGGTCCTGCACCTGGTCCTGGTCCTAGTCTTGTACCTGGTCCTGGTCCTGTGACCTTTGACCAGCCGTCAGCGCAGCACACAGCCAAAGGTCACAGAGTCAAACAGTACTAGGAAGTTATAAAAAGATAAGAGCTGTGAGAGAGAGAGATGGAGGCAGGCAGAGTTAATGTTCAGTAAATTTTCAATGTTAATGATCAGCACCTGCCAACCAGGGAGAGGAAACAACCAACCAACCTACATACCAACCAGACAACCAACCAGCCAACCAACTAACCTATCTGCCTCAGCCCTGGAGCCTGGGACCAAGATGGCCCCACCTGCTTATCTGATAACATCAGAGACTCCAGGGATCCTGTCTGAACACCCCCGGCACACACACACACACTCCATATGGATGCTAATGTTGCAGTAGGGCTGGAGCCTGACAGCTGATAACAGATGAGGGTGTGTGTGTGTGTGTGTGTGTGTGTGCAGGGACAGTGAGGTGGAGAAGAGGTCAGGCTGGTGTGTGAGGTGTGGCTGCAGCCTCATTAGTTGCCCTCACAGCAGGAAAACATTATGGAAACATCAGCTCCCATTCACATGGAGATGTGTGGCTATCAGGCCAATGCTGCAGAGCTAAACTAAGACAAGATAAGATAAACTAAGATAAAATAATCTGTCACAAATGCCTGGACAAGAACAGTTAATTAACAAAACAGTTAGTAATAACCCAGTTTATTAAATCACTGAAGAAGCTCTGCTCATCTTCTCCTGCTCTCGTGGGTGTGTGTGTGTGCACGCCCGCGTGTGTGAGCGCATTGTTGTGTGTGTGTGTGTGTGTGTGTGTATTAATCAGTGCCTGCCATGTTGGCAACACAATGGACAAGCTGAGTCTGAGCTTTGTGATGCAGAGAGCTCTGCTGCCAGAGAGGAGGAGTAATCTGATTACTTTGTGTATACCCTCCAACCCAGAATTCTTCAGGGGGTTCTTAATCCCAGCATCAGATCATTCCAGCTGACCTGTGACCTCCCCCCCCCCCCCTCTCACAGACACACACACACGTTGCGGAGGCTGTAATTGAATGCCTTACACTCTCTTATTTTGATCGACACACACACTCGTCAGGTGGTGTCAGACCGATGTGTGTGTGTGTGTGTGTGTGTATGCAGGGTCATTCTCTGCCCTGCCCCTGCCTGCCTCATGTTCTATCGATCCATTTATTGATCTATCTATTGATCTATCTACCATTTTTTGTGGATGGTCACAGACAGGCAGTGGACAGTGGGTTAGAGATTTAAGGCCAGCGCCTCCTGCTGGCCGGAGCCTGGTGTATTCTGTAAGGTAAGTGTGTGTTACAGGATTTAACACGCGGAGCAACATCTCGGCCCGTGTGAGTCACAGAGTGTGACAGGCCTCGTCAGCACGTCAGGGGGTTTTGTGCCAAAATGTTCTCTTTGGAGAGTAATCTCAGTCGCTTCAGTACGAGTGTCACCATCTTCAGATAGGTGTTGCATGTCTATCTCCAGCAGCTCCTCTCAAGAGTAGAAGTTTCTTCAAAAAACCTGCGCCACAGTGTGTCTGTGTCTGTGTGTGTGTGTGTGTGTGTATTGTCCCTCCAGGCAGTGACGCTGCGTCCTGATTGGTCAAGACTCTGTGCTGACAGCAGCTGCATCTCCAACAGCGGGGGCTCATCTACATAATCCTGCGGGGGGGGAGGGGGGAGGGGGAGGGGGAGGGGGGGTCAGTGAGAAAATGAAGACCTCTGCACCCGCCTAAATCTCCAGGAATTTCTCATTAAGCAGAGGTCCTCGGCTGCGGGGCCTTCTGGGCCCTTAGCCCCCCCCCGGATGGTGAGGGGTCTGCCTCTTTGAGGGGAGAAAGGAGCCTCTCCTCTCACTCACCTCCTTTATCTGCAGCACAAGAGCCTCAGGACTTCCTCTGCCTTTCTGTGTGTGTGTGTGTGTGACATGAGGCATAATTGAGTTTGACATTTTTCTATGGTCTCGTGAGATATTGGTTTGGATTGGTGTGAAGCGAAGCCTCGTCTCAGCGTATTTCACACCTCCTCAGGATTAACACGTTAATGTCTCTTAAACACACACACACACACCATGCTCGTCCCAGGCCATGTTTACTTGGACATGAATCTTCTAATATTGATTGACTGTAAAAAACACAACAACTGATGGTGTTCTCTTGAGTTGTGTCCTACATATCCTCCTTCACAGGTTCAGACACCTGTTCACCTGCCTGCTCCGGGTTTAGCCTCGGTCCAGAAGATACACTTCTTCTTCTTCCACTTCTTTTTCCTCTCCTTCTTCTTCCTGGTCTCCTCCACATATCTCAGTCTGACTGAATTTCAGTTCACACATCAAACACTTGTGGAGTTACAGAGTCTCAGTCGGACGTAGCCCCCTTTGTGGAGTTATATCTGAGATGTTAAGTAACTGATTACATCTTCAGAGCAGAGGAGACAGTCCAGGACAGCTGACAGCTGGGTTCACAGGTCAGAGGTCAACAGAGGCAGCAGCAGGGGAGAGGAGAAGAATCTGAAACAACAGGAAGAGCCACACATACACACACACACACACATAGTCCCTCTAAAACTTGATCAGTGAGTGCGATACCTGCACCCATATACTGCGTGCATGCGTGCGCATGTGGTTGCCTGCGTGCATGTATATGTGTGTTTGGCTCTGCTGCCCTCCATTGGCTGGACTGTGTCATCACAGCACAAGCTACTTCCTGTCTGAAACGAGGATACACACCTCCTCTCATCTCATCTCATCTCTTCATCTCATCATATCAACTCATCTCATCTCATCTCATCCCTTCTCATGTCATGTCATCTGATCACCTCCTCTCACCTCCTCTCCTCTCATCATCTCATCATATCAACTCATCTCATCTCATCACCTCATCTCAAATAAGGCAACGAACATGAGAAGCTGAGAATGAAGTTGATATTGTTAATCTTTGTTCAGACGACTTCACTACACAGACGTAATTTTGTATATATGTGTGTCTGTGTTTGTGTAGGTGTGTATGTGCATGCATGTGTGTTAGTGTTACTGTTTGTGTGCTATTATGTGTGTTTGTTTGTGTGTGTCACTATGTGCATGTGTGTGTGTGTGTGTGTTAATGTGTTAGTATGTTTTATGTGCTGATGTCTGTTTAAAGTGTGTGTATGTTACTGTGTGTTACTGTATATGTGTTACTGCGTGTGCGCACTAGTGTGTGTTACTCTGTGTGTGTTACTGTATGTGTTAATGTGTGTGTTCATTTGTGTGTATGTGTTAGTATGTGTTTATGTGCTGGTGTGTGTATGGTGTGTGCTAGTGTGTGAAGGCCAGTGTGCCGGTGGTCACCTCAGACCCGGGGTGGGGGGGGGTCCGTTCACAGGGGCCGCAGCAGCGTCAGCGCGTGCAGCGGGAGGGGGAAGAGGGAGGAGGAGGAGGAGGAGGAGGGAGGAGGCTCCTCAGGATCGGGGCCTAGTCGTCGCCTCCGCCGCCGCCGGGACTCCGCTCCTCCGCCGCCAACACCGGGACCGGGACCGGTACCGGGACCCGGGGGGTCCGGACCGGCGCGTGCGGCACCGATGGTAAGAGGGCGTGGGAGAGCGCGAGGAGCCGCGGGAACTGCGCCGGTTTTACTGTCTGATGCAGAAATCTGCACAAATTTGAGGGGAGGGGGCAGAGTGTGTATGTGTGTGTGTGTGTATATTTGTGTGTCACAGTATGTGTGTGTTGAGATGTTTGACTGTCGTCTCATATGGCGTTTGTTTCTGGCTCTTGCACACACACGCACACACACGTGCGCACGCGCATACATCAACGCACGCGCGGGTCCATTTCAATTCCAGTTGTTTCCGGTCGTAGAGCCTTTCTGCACACGAGTGTGTGAATATGTATATGCATGTGCTAACTGTCCGCTGACCTTATCGGTATGACGTCATTTTCGTCACCCTCAGTCAGTCATTCTCCAGGTGTTTGCACAGACCCAATGCGCATGCTCCGCGGGCGGTCATTCTGACGTCAGCAGCTCCTGCAGCTTCCCTCATTGATGACTTCCGGTTAGGCAGCAGCAACATCTGGCGTATAAGTGTGTGTGTGTGTGTGTGTGTGTGTGCGCGTCTGTGAGCGTGGGAGGCAGCATGTCCTCTGTTGCACCTGTGGCTTCCATGGTTTTGCAGTGTGTGTGTGTGTGTGTTCTTACAGTATGTGCGTTGTGTTGCAGGGCGGGACCAGGCCAGCATGAGTGGGTGTGGCTCTGGCCCCTCCAGGGAACCCTGTCAGTCTTGCTGCCGTTTGACCCCCAGCCACGACCTTTCTGCCCCCGCCACCTCCTCCAGACTGGTGAGCATGGCCGCCCCCTCACTGAAGTATGGCTCAGTCTATGGGTTCATCCAGAGGGAGCGAGGCCCCGCCCCCTCCTCCTGCCCCGCCCCCTCCCCGTCCTGCCCAGCCCCCTCCTCCTACAGTCCTCTGCGAAGGCTGCAGCATCTCACCTCTATGGTGAGCCAGCCGGACCTGGTGCTGCCAGTGCGGGGGCCGTGCCCCCCCTGGGACTGGACCGAGCCTCACGGTGACTCCTGGGCCGGTGGCGCCGGCCGTTACCATGGCAATGGGAAGGAAGGCCAGGAGGAGCCTGCTGGACCAGAACCTCCTGTGGTCCAGCCCTGCAGCAGAGAGTCCCAGATGGATCCCGGTGACCCCCCGAGGACAGCGACCCCCCCGAGGACAGCGAGCCCTGCTTTCTCCCTGGCCAGCAGCAGCCCCTTCGCTAACGGCTTCCTGCACTTTGAGTCGTCGCTGTTTGAGGACGACGATGCCGACGAGCGCGCCACCAGGTCGACCGGTGGAGCCTCCACGGACCGACAGGAGGGGGCAGGGAGCCGCCCCCAGACCACAGCCACAGCCGCCACCTCCGGTCGGACCTGCGGTCTGACCTCCGCCAAGATTGTAACACGGTCGCAGTCGTCAGGGCAACGCCGCAGATACTGGGACGACTCGGAGGACGAATGGGACAGCGACAGCCAGGTCCTCCTGCTCCAGGCCATGTCCAGGAGCTCCAGGGCAAGTTCTCACTCTTCACCCAGAAACATGGAGCGACCATCACCTGATGGTTAAAGCTGCGCTCACATCTGATGTGAACACAACTCAGTCAGTTCCTGCCTGTTACAGCTCTGCATCCATCAGAGGAGGCTTTTTTTGTGTCACAAGTTGTGATGAGCTCTGCACCAGTTAGAAGGCTCCTCCAGACACCTTCCCCAGACACCTTCTCCAGACCTCTCCCCAAGACCTCCCCTGTCCTTCCCGCCTCCTTTATCCCAAGATGCTTTTCTGCCAATTGATCCAACATGGTGAGAGTGGAGGGTGCAGGAGATTTAGTTTTTAAATGTAAACATTTGGTTTTCAGCCAGATTTGAAAATTGAACACTAGATATATTCAGCTCTACGGAACATTTTACATTTAAATATTGACATAATATTGTGTTATTTAGCATATGTGGTATAGTATGATAGTTATGTAATATTGGTTATTATTATAGAATTATTCTTTTACAAAAGCATCCTTTCACGGACAATGGTAGCCAAAGAAATCCTGGAGGAGACTCTGGAAGAGTTTTGGGAGAATGGAAGAGCCCCTAGAGGAGCCTCTGGAGGAGCGTCCGTAGACCTGGAGGCTCTGTCCTCTGAAGGATGCAGAGCCTGGATAGACATGGCTGCTGTGACTGTTGTGATTCAGTCTTGTGATCTAGATCTGAACAAGCCACACACACGTTTAGATCCGTGTGATTCACCTCCTTGACACGTTGTCTCCACCAACATGAATCCTCAAACTGTAGAGAAGAAGCTCCTGAAGAACAAGCATCATTTTGCTTCTCTTCACTGGGAGCTGACTATGCTACATGCTAACAGAGCTGCTGAGACAGCAGCTTATGACAGGAACTTTTAGCGCAGCTGCTAATTTGCTAGTTTATCCTATAAATGTCACTGCAGGTGAAAGCGTTGCTGAATGACCAAATGCTAACAGAGCAGCTAACAGCAAATGCAAGTCACTAACAGTGCAGGTCCCAGTAGAAATGCCCCAAGAGATGCTAACAGACGCTAACGTATGTTACCATACTTCAAGATGTAGTTCTTTACTTGACTTTGCTGCTGCAGTTTCAGCAGAAGGAAGGACGGCCTCAGGCTACATGCCAGTCAAACACACACACACACACACACACACACACCAGGTTGTTTTCACTGCAGTGTGTTGTGGGTTAAACTGGCCAGAGGGAAGACGAGCTAAAATTAGGGCTTAGTGAAATTCTCTGGAGAAGAGTTTTGGTCAGAAACTGAATTCTTTGACCCATTTTGGGCGAAGGTGGTTTTGTGGAGGGGACACTTGGAACACCCTCCACAGCAAGATCATCTGTTTATTCAACATGTGTATCATGTTGAATAAACATGATAGCCACCAGCCACAGGCTGGTCAGATTCACCTGCCGGGCTCGTCATCACACGTTAGCAAACCCTGATCCTCATCCATCCTCCATTTCCTTCTTGATTTCCTCCTCCATCCTCCACTTCCTTCTTCATTTACTTCTCCATCCTCCACTTTCTCCTCAATTTCCTCCTCCACTTCCTTCTCTTACCTTCATCTTTTATGATACATTTGTACAGGAACAAGAGACTCACTTGCAGCATCTCTGGCCAACAGAATACTAACATAGATGTAGTTCATCTTGTAGATATAGTATATGTAGATACAGCTCATCGTGAAAAGAAGTGAAACATGTATTTATCAGAAGCATCACAGAGCCTGACACACGTGTAGGGGAGTCTAAAGGTCCATGGATGTTCTACCACGTGGACCCATGAAGCACCTTCCCTCTGTCTGGGTGTGTAGACGTCATGGTTAACCTGGTCGCTCTCAGCGAGCTGACCAGATGAACATGGACTGATACAGGGTTACACGTGGTTAGAAAGGAACAAAGAAGAAGAGGATCTTCAGCTCTGAGGTTCTCAGCCCCAAGGATCTCAGCCTAGTCTGGTTGCCAGACATCTCACTGCACTGTCTCTGTGTTTTGTGTTGCTGGTAGCAGAACGGCCTCAGGAGGAAGTCTGTGCCGCCCGTGAAGTTCTTAGAGGGAGAAGTGATTTGGGCAAAGTTCGGCCGGAGGCCGTGGTGGCCGTGCCAGGTGACCTCTGACCCTGAGCAGGGACGCTACCACAGGGTGAAAGGTGGGACACTGACCTGCTCAGTCAACAGGACGATGAGACGCTGAGAACCAGATCAGATCTTAAAGGAGATGTCATCTCCGCCTCATTCATGAAGAACCTTCAGGTTTTGAAAGCAGCTAAAACACTGGGGAGGATGAAGGACAGGGCCGTGAGTCTGCAGCAGTTTGGTTTTCAGTGTCTGGTGAAATGTGTGGTTGCCAGATCAGCATTAAAGGAGCCAGACCTGAGCAGGAACAGAGTGTAATATTCCCTCAGCTACAAACAGAGCCAGAGATCATAGCTTCTATGTTAACAACAGAGGACGAGGAAAATGATCCATTCAACCAGTCCAGGTCTTTGTAAAGTTGAAATATCTCTGCAGTGGATCTATCTATCTATCTATCTATCTATATTTCCATAGACAGTTCTGCCAGCAGGACCTGTCCAGCATCTCAAGCCTCCCATAGATAATCTGACCTATGGTTCTTCAGGTGGAGCTGAGGAGACGTTCAGGAGATGTTCATGCTGATGTTGCTGTTGTTTCAGAGCCCAGCGACCGGCCCTGTCGACTCTACCACGTCAGGACGTTTGGAGAACCTGCGGAGCAGCTGTGGGTGGAGGACAAGTCCACGCACACCTTCCATGGAGGCTTCCAGTTTGAAGAGCTCCCCCTGCTCCACCGGAGGGGGAAGAATAGGGAACAGAGCTGCAGACATGCTGTAATTACCACTCTGTGACTGAGACGATGCTTCTCGCATGTTCTCATGACCAGGCAGTGTAGGTTGGTGGTGGCACCTGAACGTGGACTATCAACTCTGTTTGTCTTTGTCTTCCTGCAGATTCCAAAACGTTTTCAGAGCTCTTGGAAATCCAGCATCACCCAAGCTGAACTGATTCTCCAACAGAGACCCAGGATGGTCTCCTCCATCTCTATCTCCTCCTCTACTTCTATGTCCTCCATCTCTACTTCCATCTCCTCCATGTCCTCCTCCACCTCCACTTCTATCTCCTCCTCCATCTCCTCCCCCATCGTTGACATCTTTCACATGTCTGCATCAGAGGGGCTGAACAAGGTCCATCAGACTGTTCCTCACCCCCCCTCTCCACCCGTCCCTCAGACACCACTCATCCCCAACGGCTCCTCCACAGCCTCCACACCTCCTCCAGCAAAGACGAGTGCTCTAAGGAAACCCTCTGTGAAAAGGAGAGCCAATAAACTTCTAGCAGCTCTGGGCGGTGAAGACTCTGTGGAGGTGCTTCAGCCTGGCTCAGACAGCAGAGAGTGTCCGTACTCAGACCTTGACTCAGTCCCAAAGATCTTGTGTCCTAAAGCTCTTGAACGTCAGCCCAAGTTCTCTCAGACTCTGCCCTCGGTCACGGTGGTCAAAGAGGCCAAGAAGCCTGTGGAGGCTCAGACGGGGCTGTGGTTCAGTAAGTCCAGCAAAGACAGACGCCCCAAAACTACCAGTCCAGCTCCAGACCGATCACTCTTCAGCAGACTGCCCTGCCGGAAGAAGAGCTCCTGTAGGAAGGTGCTGCTTCCCGATCCCTTAGCTTCATCTGACAGGCTGAAGACTGTGGCTCCTACTGAACCTCCCCCAGAACCTCCAGGACTCCTGAGACATAAAACTACGGTAGCAAACAGGCCTCCAGGCAGCAGCTGCTGCACGGAGCTGCCAGAGTCCATGGTCCCTGCTGAGACGAGTTCTTCCTGTGAAGAACCTGGACATCCAACAATAACACTCATCAGTCACACAGACGACCAGCCACAGGGCTCAGAGCCCAGTGGGACCATCACCTTCAGGGACCATTCCAGACCCTTGCAGAGTGTGAAGAGCCTCAGCCAACCTGAGCCCTCTGACTCAGCTTACCCACGGGTCTCTGACCCGGCAGATGAGAGAGCTGTGACTCCTGCATCCTCTTTGACCTCTGACCCCAACCAATCACAGTGGCCGGAGAAGAGGACCGGCCTGGTCACTGGGTGGAGGCTTCCCTTTGTCAAACTAATACGGAAAGACATCCAGGCAAAGAAGCTCCGGACCTGCAGCGTGGTCCAGAGCAAAGAAGCTGCTGAGACTGAAACGTCCTGCAACCCGAGGGACCATCAGCCAGTCAACTCCAAGTCCAGGAACATCTCTGTGAAGGAGGTCACAGCGAGTGGAGCGTCCGGCATCCTCTGGCTCTCATCACAGTCCTCTCACAGGGAGGTCCTCAGGGTGTCTGAGGAGCCCCAGAGTCCAGGAGCAGACAAGATCTTCACTGCTTCAAACCAGTCAGACCAGGAGGAACCTTCAGCCTCCACAGCTGGAGTGAAATCCTCTGAACTTAACTCCTGCATAGTCTCCACTGATTCTCCTCACAGCGGCCCAGAGAGTCAATCTCCTGACGCACCCAGGACATCAGAGCAGCTTTCAGAGCAGCTTCCTCAGGCTCCTCAGGTTCCTCCAGGAGTCCTCCCTGCCAGCAGTCACCTGATGAGCTGTGCCCTGAAGGTCCTGCAGCAACTTCACTGTAGTGACAGTGGGAGGGGTCACAACCCCAGCTCTGATCCCATCCCCCCAACAGGTCCTGGTTCCTGTGACTCAGAAGTGAAGAATGAAGATGAAGATCGTTCAGTCTCCTCAACTCCACCCATGGACTTCATCCCTCTCACCTCAAGAGTCATACCCAAGAGAGCAGAAGGCTCCTCCTCAGCCCCCTCCTCCTCCTCAGCCCCCGCCTCTCCATTCTCCTTCATGAAGGCCCTGAAGGAGGTGGAAGACATCTCCTTCCAGTCTGTGACACACAAAGGTGATGGGAAGCCCGTCTCCTTCAAAGCAGATGCCAGGTTCAGGTTCAGCACGTTTCTCATGATGCTGAAGGACCTGCACGACACCCGGGAGCGGGAGGGGGCCCCGCTGGAGCTGGACATCGGCCCCCCCAGTTCACACATGAAGGAGGAACCTTCAATGATGCCTGCAGAGGTTCCTCCTGCCAACAGGATCAATCAAGCTGCTCCACTCTCTCTCAGACCTGTGAGAGAAGGTCCCAGGTCCAGGAGGCAGCGCAGCAGGAGGAGTGGCCCCCCCACAGGGAGGAGGAACCCCCCCCACAGAGAGACCCCGCGCCCTGCTAGGTCTGGACCAGGGGTCCCAGGTCTGGACCGGGAACCAAAACCAGACTCTCAACCAAGAAGACAGTCCAGAGTCCAGGCTGAGCAGAACCATCACACTGGGGACTGGAGTGGGGAGCAGGGGGGTGGGGGGCAGGAGGTTCAGGAGCAGCAGGAGGTGCAGGAGGAGCATAGCAGAGTCAGAGACGACTTACAGAACCTACAGAACACATTGTCTCTGGAACAGAGAAGCTTCAACAGCCGAGCTCTGAAACAAGCTGGAGAAGGAGCTCCAGAGGAGGAGCAGACCAGGAGCCAGACAGGTAGCACACACACACACACACACACACACACACACACACGGACACACGTCTGCCCACACGGATCAAACACAGTTTACAGTCAGAAAACTTGTTTTACAAGCTTGCAGCTGTCCATTGTTTTAGTGATTATTTCACTGATTAATCTAGGAATGAAAAAGAATTTTACGTATCAGAAATCTCATTTCCATCAGACTGAAAGATTGAAAAACTTGTTGAGATCAACATGGCGGAGCTGAGCAGGCCGTCAGGAAGTGATTCAGACCGCGGTCTGGGTGGACCACCAGACGCTGTGTCCAGCAGGTCTCTGCAGTGAAGACCAGTCAGCCTGAGCAAGTGTGTGTGCTGCATGGTTACCAAACAAGGTTCTTAACTGCCCATCACTAATAAGCAGTTAACTAGTTCTTACTAGCATCTCTCTGGGTCAGTGATCACCTTTGTTGATGTGATTCACTGCTTCACTTTGTGCTGCTGGAGACGTTGACGCATGAAAATGTGCCTCGATTACTTTTTGTAATCCAGTTATTAAATAATGGCAGTAATGGTGTCAGCCCTGGTGCTGATCACTCATTCTCATGCGATGGAGATGTTTGTGTTTTGTGTTGGACCATCAGTGTGATTCAGAGTTCAACTCACGCTCCACATGGCGATGCCTACTTCCTATCTCCGCCTCCTGTCCAGCTCCAGTTTCTGGTGTGATGTTAGAAGGTTCCTCAGAAAGGTCAGAGGGTGAGCTGCTCCTCTCTGTGCTCCTCAGGACGTAAACGGATCAGGAAGCCGAGCAAGAGGCTGATCGAGTGGACGGAGGACTACGCCCTGACCTTCAGGAGGAGACACAGGAAGCTGCTGCAGCCCGCCGCCAAGGTACGCTCACCACGTCCTGCAGCTGTCAGCATCAGACGATGCACGGCGCGCTCACCTTGTGGCCCCCTCCAGGCCACGCCCCCGCCACCCACCCCGGACGCACCCCGGGCCCCGGCCCTCAGCTCGCCGCCAGAGGTTCAGACACCGCCTCCGGAGGAAGCAGCAGAACTACAGGAAGCAGCAGCAGAACAGCAGGAAGCAACAGCAGAACTACAGGAAGCACCAACAGAACTACAGGAAGCACCAAAAGAACTACAGGAAGCAACAGCAGAACTACAGGAAGCAACAGCAGAACTACAGGAAGCACCAGCAGAACAGCAAGAAGTAGCAGCAGCAGCAGCTGTCCTGTGCATCGACACTTTGACCCCCCCCCCCTGACACTGACCTCGCCCTGCCAGACCCCGCCCCCAGCAAGGGTCCAGGTGAGGAGAACTTGTTCACACCTACCTGTGCATCCCTGATGTTCATTCCTACCTGTTCACATCCTCTTCACTCCTGGCTGTAGAGCCTCTAAGCAAGGCTCCTCAGCTGCTTCCCAGGGGAGGAACCATCCAAGGGTTACTGAATGTATAAAATAAGTTCTCGATCTAACAAACGGGAGAACAGAACATGAGGGGGAGAAGATGGTGGAGGAGAAGCATCAACCAGTGTTCATCATATTTAAACCAGTAACTGGTAACCTGACCTCTGACTTCTGACCAGTGACAGCCGTGGGACTGGGGAGGAAGCGGAAGAGGAAGCCGACCCTGAAGATCTTGGAGTACTGCTTGGAGGCCGAGACCTCACCCAGCCCCAAGAAGAAGGTACGGATCTCCTCACCGTCTCACTGTCTCACACACTGTCTCACAGCTCGACCTTCATAGACACTCTTTATTCCTTGTTCTGGCCTCTCTGTCCACAGGTTAAAACTCTGAGGAGCAGCCACACTCCGCCCTCAGGTCTGTGTTCACATAGACACGCAGAGCTGCACATGAAGAGCTGCAAACACAGAGTTGCACACGTAGTTATACAGACACACAGATGATCATAGAGCTGCACATAGAGCTGTACACATAGAGCTGTACACACAGAGCTGCTCATGGAGCTACAAAAGATGACTTTTGAGGTCAGCGAATGGCCGGTTGGTTGTATATTTGCTCTCTCATCTCACTGAACAAAATATATCTATTTACCAAAGTGGCTCATGAGACGCTACACCAATGATATAACTTAGCACACTTCCTGTCTCCTAAGTGGGCGGGCCACACTGACACACCCCCAGTATCTCTGCAGTAGACCACCAGTTAACAGACTGCTGGTCTCTGAAGGGACGGGGCCACAGAGAAGCAATCACATGACACAGGAAGCTGACTGGGTCTAAACGTCATTGTCGCTGGCAGACTCTGCGCCGCCATCTTTAAAGCCGAAGAGTAGACAGCTCACGGTGCCCGGCAGCCTGGAGGCTCCGCCCCCCAGTGCTGCCACAGGCCCCACCCCCCTCCATCTGCAGACGCTGTCAGGAGACGCGGACGACAGTAGGGCTGCTGCAGGCTCAGAGGTCAGACAACAATGGAGTGATTGGCTGATGAGTCACATGATGCCACAGTGTGGAAGATGCTGTTGCCGTGGGTGATGAGGCTGTGGTTGCCATGGTGACCGTGCTCCCTCCTCCTCCTCAGGGTGAGGCGTCAGGGTGGGACCACAACTTCTCTCTGGGTGATGACACGCTGCCCCCCTCCAAAAGGATCAATGGGGAGCGAGGAGGCCCCGCCTCCATGAAGGAGAACATCTGCCAGGTGAGACAGGTCGCACTGGGCAGCCGTCTGGTCAGGTGCAAGTGTGTCTTCAGGTGTGTGTGACTTCAGCTGTCTGTGTGTGTGTGTGTGCAGGTCTGTGTTCAGGTGTGTGTGTGTGCAGGTGTGATTGTGTGTCTGTGTGTTCATGTGTGTGTGCAGGTGTATGTGTGTGTTTTATGTGTGTGTCCATGCGTGTGTGTGTGTGTGCAGGTGTGGGTGTGTGTTCAGGTCTGTGTTCAGATGTGTGTGTGTGTTCAGGTGCGAGTGTGTGTGTGTGCACGTGCAGCTTTGTGTGTTCACGTGTGTGTTTGTGTGCAGGTGTGTGTGTGTGTGTGTGTGCGCGCAACTGTGTGTGGGCAGCTGTCTGTGTGTTCAGGTGTGTGTGTATGCAGCCGTGTGTGCGTGTGTGTTGAGGTGTATGTGTATTCAGGTGTGTGTGTAGGTGTGTGTGTGTTCAGGTGTGTGTGCATGCAGGTGTGTGCGTGTGTGTGTGTGTGGGTGTATGTGTGTGAGTTCAGGTGTGTGTGTATGTGCGAGTGTATGTGTGTGTGTGCAGGTCTGTGTTCAGGTGTGTGTGTGTTTATGTGTGTGTGCAGGTGCATGTGTGTGTTTTATGTGTCTCTCCGTGCGTGTGTGTGTGTGTGCAGGTGTGGGTGTGGGTTCAGGTCTGTGTTCAGATGTGTGTGTGTGTTCAGGTGTGAGTGTGTGTGTGTGCGCGTGCAGCTTTGTGTGTTCATGTGTGTGTTTGTGTGCAGGTGTGTATGTGTGTGCGCGCAACTGTGTGTGGGCAGCTGTCTGTGTGTTCAGGTGTGTGTGTATGCAGCCGTGTGTGCGTGTGTGTTGAGGTGTATGTGTATTCAGGTGTGTGCAGGTGTGTGTGTGTTCAGGTGTGTGCGTGCAGGTGTGTGTGTGTGTGTGTATGTGCGGGTGTATGTGTGTGTGTGCAGGTGTGTGTGTGAGCTCAGGTCGGTGTGTGTGTGTACAGGTGTGTGAGCAGCCTGGGGAGCTGCTGCTGTGTGAGGGCCAGTGCTGCGGTGCCTTCCATCTGTCCTGCATCTCATTGGCCGAGGCCCCGAGAGGAAGGTTCATCTGCCCTGAGTGCAAGTCAGGTACGTCAGCCTGGGAGGGTTGCCAGGTCAGCATGACACATTCACTAACAACAAAAACAACTTTGTCAAAATAAAACTGTGAACATTTCCCTCCAATAATAATGGTGGTCATGCCCATGCATATACACAATGTATATATATATATATATATATATGTATAAGACATATGTACACACACACACACACGCCTGGCCTGACGTGTTGGCGTGTCCTCAGGCGTCCACACGTGTTTCGTGTGTAAGAAGCGCAGCCAGGACGTGCGGCGCTGCATGATCCCGGTGTGTGGGAAGTTCTACCACGGCGAGTGCATCGCCAGCTTCGCCCCCACCGCCCCCTTCGCCCGAGGCTTCCGCTGCTCCATCCACGTGTGCCTCACCTGCTTCATCGCCAACCCGGGCAGCGCCTCGGGGGCCAGAGGTCAGCCACATGTCTGTGAAGTTTCACTGTGGATTCATTTGTTAGCGTGACATAGGCAGCACGTGGAGACCGATCATGTCAGATCTTCATCAGGTTTATCCAGGATAGACTGGAACTCTGGACCAGATGCTACGCTATGCTGAAGTGCAAAATGAAAAAAAAAGTGCAAATAAGAGCAGATGAGTTGTGGACTGTCCAACCTGAAGCCATGTATGACCCTGCCCCACTCCCCCCCCCCCCCCCCCCCCCCCCCCAGGGCGCCTGGTGCGCTGCGTGCGCTGCCCTGTGGCCTACCACGCCTCCGACCTGTGTCTGGCCGCCGGCTGCGTCGTCCTGTCCAACAACAGCATGATCTGTCCCAACCACTTCACTCCTCGCCGCGGCGTCAAGAACCACGAGCACGTCAACGTCAGCTGGTGCTTCGTCTGCACCGAAGGTACGGGACCATCTGTCCACTGCTGGACAGAGTCCTTCACCTGCTTCATGTTTCAGTTCAGAAACTCTCCGAGTCTCTTCAGACTCAGACTCAGACTCCCAGGTAGGGGGCGCTAGATTGCGTACTCCTGGTGAGATGGTGGGCGCTTGGCTTGTGTTCGTTTTGCGGTTGATCTGCTGAGGGAAACTGCTGCAGTGACAGCAGACGCAAACAGCAGTATGTAAATGAGGAGTTAGCGTTAGCGTTAGCTGCCAGCCCTTCCATCATGGTGAGAGCAGAGGAAAGCACAAGAATAAATATGATTCCCTGGAGGTGGAAATCCACATCTGGCAGAACAAAGTCAACAGTCTGCTGCTCTCCGGCACCAGAGGAGGGAGCGGTGGCCAGTATGACCAGTATGCCCAGTATGGCTCATGTGCCCTGGCGGGACACTCGGGCCCACAGCGAGCAGCTGGTCAGTGTCTGGACCAGTGATGGCCACACAGTCAGCGAGTGGAGGAGAGGAGGCTGCGGGGCAGGCACAGCAGGAACCAGAACGCACGCTGTGCTCCATAAACAGCTCACAGTGAATAACAGATTCACGTGTTCAATTTAGCCACAATAATAGTCATCACAATCATTGCCAGGTTTGATAAATCGTTGTGCGTGTGCTAATATTTCCAATCTGCTTATTATCCTCCCAGGATTTTGC
Source organism: Karalla daura (assembly GCA_029224185.1). Classification (NCBI taxonomy): domain Eukaryota; kingdom Metazoa; phylum Chordata; class Actinopteri; order Chaetodontiformes; family Leiognathidae; genus Karalla; species Karalla daura. The sequence goes on along the minus strand of CM055204.1, from coordinate 22,660,450 downwards.
TCTCACAAGCAGGAACGCCCCATGTTGCATATGCATTAAGGCGAGGGGCTGAATGTCCAGCGCGTGCTGTCCTCTCTGTGAAGACGCAGTCCACAGTGTGCACCGTTAGTAGATCAGCTTGCACATTTTTTTGCGGGTGACAGCGAGTTTGCACACATTTTTATACATGCAAAGTTTTAGTGATCAGGCCCTAAGAGAGGAGAGCAGAGGAGCAGAATTAGTTCAGAGAGAGGAGGAGGAGGAGGAGGAGGAGGAGAAGCTGGGGAGAGAGTTGGGTCCTCAGGAGCTTCTAGAGCAGTGGTTCTCAGACTGGGTTATTGTACCCGTTGGGGTACTCAAAGGCACTCCAAGGGGTAGGTGAGAATCAAGATATATATAGTTTATAATATCAGTAGTATTGTATTGAACTAATTAGTATTGTATTGAACTAACTTGCTAACCCAGTGCTGACTGTTTTCTGCTTTGTGCTGGTCAGGAGAATTGCTGGTGTAGATGGCTGAAGCAGCTTCCAGTCACTGGACCGAGCTAAGCTAAACTAAGCTAAGCTACGCTAAACTAAGATAAGCTAAGCTATGATTGGATTTCCCAGTGGAAATTAAGTGAATAAAAGTGAATAAAGTTTCCATCTGTCCCTCCCTCCTGCAGGGGGCAGTCTGCTGTGCTGCGAGTCCTGTCCTGCTGCCTTCCACAGAGAGTGTCTGAACCTGGAGATGCCCAAAGGAAGCTGGTTCTGCAACGACTGCAGAGCCGGGAAGAGGCCGCGCTACAAGGACATCCTGTGGGTGAAGGTCGGGAGGTACAGGTCAGTACCTACTCCTCCTGCTCCTTCCTCTCCTCACACACTCAGATAAGTCAGCTCTGCTTCTCCTCTGAACATTTGCAAAAGTCAACATCACTCAGTGAGGAAACAGCAGATTCACAGGCCTGTGGTGGATCTCAGGTCACATGGGGGGGGGGGGGCGTAACCGTAAGTGTGGGTGTGTGTGTAGCACCCACTACAGTTGCTGTGCTGCCTGGTTGATATTAGCATCATAGCCTATGTTGCTTTCTCAGCTGCAGGTTGTGTGTGTGTGTGTGTGGTGTGTGTGTGTGTGTGTGTGTGTGTGTGTGTGTGTGTGCAGGTGGTGGCCAGCAGAGGTCAGTCATCCTAAATCCATCCCTGAGAACATCCAGAGGATGAGACATGACATTGGCGAGTTCCCTGTCCACTTCTTTGGCTCCAACGACTTCCTGTGGACGTACCAGGCGCGTGTCTTCCCCTACATGGACGTGGACGCCAACAGCAGGGACAAGATGGGAAAAGGAGTGGACACCACCTACAGGAAAGGTAAGAAGAGGCAGGGCCACGCAATGCCCACACACTTTGACCTCTGACCTCTGTGCCTGTGTGCAGCTCTGGAGGAGGCGGCTAACAGGTTCCGGGAGCTGCAGGCCGAGAAGGAACTGCGGCAGCTGCAGGAGGACCGGAAGAACGACCGCCGCCCCCCCCCATACAAACACATCAAGGTCAGGAGGCGTGCTCAAAACACAGCAGCACCACCCACAGACACATTAGCTCCACCCTCAGATACATTAGCCCCACCCCCAGACACATTGCCCCGCCCATAGACTGTATACAACAGACGGACGTAGTCTTCCGGTACGAAAAATGTAGCCAACGTGTAAGTGACTTTTCTTGCAGTACCACGGAGATCCTCTAGGCCTGGCTCCAAAAACACTTTCTCCAATACACACCCAGTCAAAAAACACCATTTTCAATCATGAAATACTCATTCTGTCATCTTATTTCAGACCTCACTCCGGCTTCAGCAGCTAAAGTTTCCCGTGCCAGCGTGTAATATGGAGGTCGATTAGCAAATAATTCCATGATTAATGAGATATCAGAGCTTAAAGAAATGAATGAATATGGGCGTATCCATTTGATTGACAGGGGAGCCTCACAGAGGAGAGTCACATTAACTGGACCAGTAGACTGTGTTTACCTGGTTAGTATGGCCAGGTTATTCTCTGGTATCCAGTATGGATCGTATGGATCAGTGGGAGAGTTGAGGAGGACGGAGGTGAAGAGTTACATCCCTCACTCTTCCCACAGTGTGTGTGTAAAAAAACACACATACACACTCATGCTCATTGTCTGCATCCGTCAGGTGAACCGACCAATAGGGAAGGTTCAGATCTTCACCGCTGACCTGTCAGAGATCCCACGCTGCAACTGCAAAGAGACGGACGAAAACCCGTGTGGGACGGACTCAGAGTGTATCAACAGGATGCTGCTGTACGAGTGTCACCCACAGGTACACACACACCCCTGACCTCTGACCCCTGACCTGGGACCCTGCCCTCTGTCCCCTGACCTGTGACCCTGCCCCCTGACCTTGACCTCTGACCCCAGATCTATGACCCTGAACTGTGACCCTGACCTCTGTCCCCTAACCTGTGACTCTGACCCCTGACCTGTGACCCTGTCCTCTGTCCCCTGACCTGTGATCCTACTCTCTGTCCCCTGACCTCTGACCCCTGACCTGTGATCCTACCCTCTGTCCCCTGACCTCTGACCCCATACTCTGCCCTCTGACCCCTGACCTCTGACCCTGCAGGTGTGTCCGGCAGGTGAGCGCTGCCTGAACCAGGCCTTCAGTAAGCGTCAGTACAGTCAGGTGGAGATCTTCAGGACTCTGTCCCGGGGCTGGGGGCTGCGCTGTGTCCATGACATCAAGAAGGTACCACTCTGTAGCTCTGCAGCTCTGTAGCTCTGTAGCTCTGTAGCTCTGTAGCTCTGTAGCTCTGCAGCTCTGCAGCTCTGTAGCTCTGTAGCTCTGCAGCTCTGCAGCTCTGCAGCTCTGCAGCTCTGTAGCTCTGCAGCTCTGCAGCTCTGCAGCTCTGTAGCTCTGTAGCTCTGCAGCTCTGCAGCTCTGCAGCTCTGCAGCTCTGTAGCTCTGCAGCTCTGTAGCTCTGCAGCTCTGCAGCTCTGCAGCTCTGTAGCTCTGCAGCTCTGCAGCTCTGCAGCTCTGCAGCTCTGCAGCTCTGCAGCTCTGCAGCTCTGTAGCTCTGTAGCTCTGTAGCTCTGCAGCTCTGTAGCTCTGTAACTCTGTAGCTCTTGTGTGTTCACATTTCCCAGGGTCAGTTTGTGAGCGAGTACGTCGGGGAGGTGATCGACGAGGAGGAGTGCAGGTCCAGGATCAGACACGCTCAGGAGCACGACATCTGCAACTTCTACATGCTGACACTGGACAAGGTACAGTTTGTGTGTGTGTGTGTAATAGAGCCAACAAAAGTTGTGAAGTTCTGGAGCATCTAACACGTGTGTGTGTGTGTGTGTGTGTGTCCAGGACCGGATTATTGATGCAGGGCCGAAGGGGAACGAGGCTCGCTTCATGAACCACAGCTGTCGTCCAAACTGTGAGACTCAGAAGTGGACGGTGAGCGGAGACACACGGGTCGGCTTGTTCGCTCTTGTGGACGTGGCTGCGGGTACAACACCTTTATCTTCTCTGCTTTTATCCATGTTAAACTCTGTTATTCTGGCCTCCCTCTCCATAGAACGGCTCATGTAGAACATGCTCAGTGTGACTGATGGGACATAGAGCAGCACTAACTGACCTGAGGTCAGCCAGGCAGTACCTCTGCCTCCAGGAAGGGGGCGTACCTGAGCCCACCTACACGTTGCCTTCAGGGACTGTGGGAATTATGGAAACTACCAGCAACAGTCTAGAAACATGAGCATGAATGTCTCATGCACTTTCACATTCTTGGCCCAGTAACCACTGATCAGGCCGCAGAATTTCACCGGATGCGTGAGCGGCACCTTAGAGCAGCGGCACGGTAACCGCCGCAATTGTCTTCCATTAAAACCAGTAGAGACCTCCTCCACACAGACCTCCTCCACATAGACCTATTCCACATAGACCTACTCCACATAGAGCTCCTCCACAGAGAGCAGCTCAACAACATCCCAGGAGCGCTCAGCTGTGGCTTGCCGCTCCCGAGCGCTCCAGATAGGCAGCTCTTCTATTTCAGCGGCTGCCACACAAATTTAAAACGGATCGCACCAAACCGGAAATTATTGTTACAGTATCAAAATAAACTTGTGTCAAATTTAAAAATAAAACAGAGAGCTCACATAGATTAGCTTGATCAGACGTCTCGGTTAAAAGTCTCCCTAAACGTGTCCCCGATTTTAACAGGAGAGGGAAAAAGTTGCGCTGAGCGCAGAGAGGGATATAGATGGATGGATGGATGGATGGATGGATGGATGGATGGATGGATGGATGGATGGATGGATGGATGGACGGATGGACGAATGGACGGACGGACGGACGGACGGGGACAGACAGACAGATAGATAGAGAAAGAGAGAGAGAGAGAGAAAGAAGCAGAAAGGTCCCTGGCAGAAAGCATATCTGAACCCCCCCACCCCCGAAACAAAACTGCAGGATAAAGTGCTGTTGAACAAGCAAAGTAAACTATTGTTTACCGTTGTTTCCTTTATTCAGCATATACACTCACCGGCCACTTTACTAGGTACACCATGCTAGTAACGGGTTGGACCCTTTTGCCTTCAGAACTGCCTCAATTCTTGGTGGCATAGATTCAACAAGGTGCTGGAAGCATTCCTCAGAGAGTTTCCTCCATATTGACATGATGACATCACACAGTTGGTGCAGATTTGTCGGCTGCACATCAATGATGCAAATCTCCCGTTCCACCACATCCCAAAGATGCTCTATTGGATTGAGATCTGGTGACTGTGGAGGCCATCTGAGTACAGTGACCTCATTGTCATGTTCAAGAAACCAGTCTGAGATGATTCCAGCTTTATGACATGGCGCATTATCCTGCTGAAAGTAGCCATCAGAAGTTGGGAACATTGTGGTCATAAAGGGATGGACATGGTCAGCAACAATACTCAGGTAGGCTGTGGCGTTGCAACGATGCTCAGTTGGTACCAAGGGGCCCAAAGAGAAAATACTCCCCACACCATTACACCACCACCAGCAGCCTGAACCGCTGATACAAGGCAGGATGGATCCATGCTTTCATGTTGTTGACGCCAAATTCTGACCCTACCGTCCGAATGTGGCAGCAGAAATGGAGACTCATCAGACCAGGCAACGTTTTTCCATCTTCTATTGTCCACTTTCCATGAGTTTGTGCAAACTGTAGCCTCAGTTTCCTGTTCTTAGCTGAAAGGAGTGGCACCCGGCGTGGTCTTCTGCTGTTGTAGCCCATCTGCCTCAGAGTTCGACGTACTGTGTGTTCAGAGATGCTCTCCTGCCTACCTTGGTGGTAACGGGTGGTTATTTGAGTCACTGTTGCCTTTCTATCAGCTGGAACCAGTCTGGCCATTCTCCTCTGACCTCTGGCATCAACAAGGCATGTCCGCCCACAGAACTGCCGCTCACTGGATATTTGTTCTTGTTCGGACCATTCTCTGTAAACCCTAGAGATGGTTGTGTGTGAAAATCCCAGTAGATCAGCAGTTTCTGAAATACTCAGACCAGCCCTTCTGGCACCAACAACCATGCCAGGTTCAGAGTCACTCAGATCACCTTTCCTCCCCATACTGATGCTCGGTCTGAACTGCAGGAGATTGTCTCGACCATGTCTACATGCCTAAATGCACTGAGTTGCAGCCATGTGATTGGCTGATTAGACATTAAGTGTTAACGAGCAGTTGGACAGGTGTACCTAATAAAGTGGACGGTGAGTGTATATCATATATCATATATGATGGCATCTTGTGGTCTGTCATACTTGTGGCGCAATTGCAAGTGTTGGGCAATATCACAAGATCGCGCGAATTCATCTGCTGTGCCGCAGTTGCCGCTCACACATTCGGTGGAATTTTGGGGTGAGATTTGAAGAGTCTAAGCCTCATAGCCTGTGACTTCACCTTATCACACTGGTGTGTGTGTGTGTGTGTGTGTGTGTGTGTGTGTGTGTGTGTGTGTGTGTGTGTGTGCGCGCGCAGGTACAGAGCTCACCTTCAACTACAACCTGGAGTGTTTGGGAAATGGGAAGACAGTGTGTAAGTGCGGCGCTCCGAACTGCAGCGGCTTCCTGGGTGTTCGGCCAAAGGTGAGGTTGCTACAACAGCTGCAGGACGTCAGGGTGGAAGGTCACCAGGTGTAACCCCCCCCCGTCTGTACCCCCAGAACAACCCCCCCCCTGAAGATAGAGGGCGGAAGCTGAGGAGGCGGGGTCATGGCCGGAGGAGGAAGAAGGCAGTGGTGACCAAAGAGCGCGAGGACGAGTGCTTCAGCTGCGGAGATGCAGGACAGATGGTTTCCTGTAAGAGGCCCGGCTGCCCCAAGGTGTACCACGCTGACTGTCTGCACCTGACCCGCAGACCTGCAGGTAGGGACACACCTGCAGCACACCTGTAACACACCTGTAACATACCTGTAGCACATCTGCAGCACACCTGTAACGCACCTGTAGCACACCTGTAGTACACCTGTAACACACCTGCAGCACACCTGTAACACACCTGCAGCACACCTGTAACACACCTGTAACACACCTGTATGACACCTGTAGCACACCTGTAACACACCTGCAGCACACCTGTGACACACCTGTAACACACCTGTAATACACCTATATGACACCTGTAACACACCTGTAGCACACCTGTAACACACCTGTAGCACACCTGTAGCACACCTGCAGTACACCTGTAAGACACCTGTAACACACCTGTAGCACACCTATAACACACCTGCAGTACACCTGTAACACACCTGTAGCACACCTGTGACACACCTGCAGCACACCTCTAACACACCTGTAACACACCTGCAGTACACCTGTAGCACACCTGTAACACACCTGTGACACACCTGCAGCACACCTCTAACACACCTGTAACACACCTGCAGTACACCTGTAGCACACCTGTAACACAGTTGTGACACACCTGCAGCACAATTGTAACACACCTGTAACACACCTGTAGCACACCTGTAACACACCTGCAGTACACCTGTAAGACACCTGTAAGACACCTGTAACACACCTGTAGCACACCTGTAACACACCTGTAGCACACCTGTGACACACCTGCAGCACACCTCTAACACACCTGTAACACACCTGCAGTACACCTGTAGCACATCTGTAACACAGTTGTGACACACCTGCAGCACAATTGTAACATACCTGTGACACACCTGCAGCACACCTGTAACACACCTGTAACACACCTGTAACATACCTGTGACACACCTGTAACACACCTGCAACACACCTGTAACATACCTGTGACACACCTGCAGCACACCTGTAACACACCTGCAGCACGCCTGTAACACACCTGCAGCACACCTGTAACACACCTGCAGCACACCTGTAACACAACTGCAACACACCTGTAACACACCTGCAACACACCTGTAACATACCTGTGACACACCTGTAACACACCTGCAACACACCTGTAACATACCTGTAACATACCTGTGACACACCTGCAGCACACCTGTAACACACCTGCAGCACACCTGTAACACACCTGCAGCACACCTGTAACACACCTGCAACACACCTGTAACATGGTAGACATCAGTAGGGGGGTGACAGGTGCAGGTTCCTTCCATGCCTGTGACTAGCGGAGGCTGCTGACCTGTGGCGTGTTGTCTGTGCGTGTGCAGGTCGCTGGGAGTGTCCGTGGCACCAGTGTGACGTGTGTGGGAAGGAGGCGGCGTCCTTCTGTGAGATGTGTCCCAGCTCCTACTGCGTCCAGCACCGCGACGGCCTCCTCTTCATCTCCAAGCTCGACGGGAAACTCTGCTGCAGCGAGCACGACCCCTGTGGCCCCGAGCCGCTGGAGCCCGGGGAAATCCGCGAGTACACAGCCCCGCCCCCAGTGCAGGCCCCACCCCTGAAGGTGGCCCCGCCCCCAACGCTGCCCGCTGGCCTGGGTGTAGCCGTCATCCCCCCTGGCCCCGCCCCCCTCTGCAGGGTGCAGGAGGCTCCGCCTGATTTCTCCATCCCCATCACCATCCCTGACTCCTCTTCACCCCCCCCCTGCAGCCCCCACCTCCTCCACCTCCCACAATACTCACCCATCTCCTCATATGAGGAGGAGGAGGAGCAGGAAGAGGAGAAATTTAATCTTCATGAAGAAGAAGGAGAAGCAGTGGTGGAGGAGGAGGGGATGGAGTACCTGGAGGAGGAGGAGGAAGAAGAGGAGCAAGAAAAAGAGGAAGAAGAGGAGGAAGAAGAGGAGCGGGATGAGGAGCAGGAGCAGGAGGAGGATGAAGAGGAGTGACCCGGAGGCAGAAAATGAGCCAATCACATCTCCCCAGTCTGCCTCTGTTGACCAATGAGGAGTGGGTGTTGGGAGGAGGCTCTGGGACAAAGCTGCATCAGAATCACTCTCGTCCAATCAGATTCTGCCGTTTTGTCCAGGACTCGTCAAGTCACGCATTTCCGAGAGCCTCGGGGGAGCCGGACGTTCTGACTCTGATTTGCACACAAACATTCTGTGACGCACAACGATGAAGAGGTCGCTCCTCGTCCAGACTCCAGGCCCAGACTCCAGGGCCCAGACTCCGGGGCCCAGACTCCGAGGCCAGACTCCAGGGCCCAGACTCCGGGGCCCAGACTCCGGGGCCAGACTCCAGGGCCCAGACTCCGGGGCCCAGACTCCAGGGCCCAGACTCCGGGGCCCAGACTCCGAGGCCAGACTCCAGGGCCCAGACTCCGGGGCTCAGACTCCGGGGCCAGACTCCGGTGCTCAGACTCCGGGGCCAGACTACGGGGCCCAGACTCTGGGCCCAGACTCCGGGGCCAGACTCCAGGGCCCAGACTCCGAGGCCAGACTCCAGGGCCCAGACTCCGGGGCCCAGACTCCGGGGCCAGACTCCAGGGCCCAGACTCCGGGGCCCAGACTCCAGGGCCCAGACTCCGGGGCCCAGACTCCGAGGCCAGACTCCAGGGCCCAGACTCCGGGGCTCAGACTCCGGGGCCAGACTCCGGTGCTCAGACTCCGGGGCCAGACTACGGGGCCCAGACTCTGGGCCCAGACTCCAGGGCCCAGACTCCGGGGCCCAGACTCCGAGGCCAGACTCCAGGGCCCAGACTCCGGGGCTCAGACTCCGGGGCCAGACTCCGGTGCTCAGACTCCGGGGCCAGACTACGGGGCCCAGACTCTGGGCCCAGACTCCAGGGCCCAGACTCCGGGCTCCAGACTCCGGGGCCAGACTCCAGGGCCCAGACTCCGGGGTCAGACTCCGGGGCCCAGACTTCAGGGCCCAGACTTCAGGGCCCAGACTCCGGGGCCAGACTCCGGGGCCAGACTCCGGGGCCCAGACTTTGGGGCCCAGACTCCGGGGCCAGACTCCAGAGCAGCCAGTGTTCTGACAGATTTTGCTGCAGCTGCTGAGCGAGGCCAGGGTAGCATGACTCGACAGCCGCTGCTGGTGGACACAATGCCAACATGTCACTTTACGTGTTTTACTTCCAGAGGTGTACTGTAAGAACCTGGGCAGCGTGTTTTGATACAATGATCATTCCCTGTATAGATTATGGGCAGCACATTTCAGCCACTGTTATTTATCAGATAACACTCCTGATGCAAAATCCCTTCATACCACAGCACCCGGTGTTCTGTCAGAGCAAGGCAGCATGATTTATTTCATAACACCTGCGTCTGTTTCCACCTATCAGTGTCTGCTCCACAGAGGAAGCGTCCTTTGATGGGCCTGGATGCCCAGAGCAGGGGGAGCAGGATCAGTCAGAACACCGGGCTCTGCCATGTTGCTTGTAGCTGCAGTCGGTGTTGTTGCTCGTGTTTCGCTGTCTTCAAGCTTGATATCGTCGTGTTTCAGACGCCTCCGAGCGTCTCCGCTGAAGCCTGTTTACAGCCAGCAGCCTTTCCTCCAACTCTGAGCTGTACATCTGTCAAACTGCTTCATAAACATGTCAAACTGAACACTCGGCCGCAGGCTTTGTTCCTCCAGCAAGCTGCTTCAGCTTCACGATCTTTACATGACTCTTCAGGTCACTCAAAGCTTTCAGTTCATTTGTAAAATCACAGAATTCAATGTTGACTGAACAATATTGACAGTTTTCAAACATCACAGTTGGTCACTGCTAATGCTAATGCTATTGCTGAGTCACATGACTTAGCATTGAGCTCAGATTGGTCTAAGCACTGAGTCACATCGGAACCAAACCAGACATGGAGGCGCTGCAGTAAATTTTATTTACAGACATGAACCAGTTCATGTAGTGGTCTCACACTCACACACAAAAAAACAACAAAGTAACGTCTCTCAGGATTGAGTGTAAACATGCAGTCATACATTCATGTGAGTGTCACCTTCACTTTAAGGGGGTGATGATGTCACCGATGATGTCACCACTCAACAGGAAGCTGGAACTCAGCTTTCCTGCTCATGCAGGTCGAGAGTGAAGCTGGAACCTGCATCTTTGTTACCGATGATTATTACTGATGATCACATCTCTGTGGTGTCTGTCTCTGTCTGTCTGTGTGTGTACGTATGTGTACGTGTACGTGTGTGTGTGGTTGTGTGTGCTGTGTGTGTGTGTGTGCTGTGTGTGTGCTGTGTGTGTACGTGTGTGTACGTGTGTGTGTGTGTGCTGTGTGTGTGCTGTGTGTGTGTGTGTGTGTGCTGTGTGTGTACGTGTGTGTGTGTGTGCTGTGTGTGTGCTGTGTGTGTGTGCCCTGTTAGTGTTTCTGAGCACAGACTGAAGTCTTGTCACAGCGACCGTGTGGAGACATTTGTCTAACAACATCCTGACATTTTCCTCTCATCGACGAAACTGCAGCGTGACCACACGCCTGAACACATCCTTACATGTCTGACAATGCCTGAACACGCCTGAACACGCCTGAACATGTCAGAGGGGCAGAGAGGCGGTGCTCTGGCCTGTGACATCACAGAGTCAGGTCGGCGTGGGACATCTAGAGCCTGAGCCCACCGCACACACTCAGTAGTGTTCTCGCGTTGGCCCCGCCCACACAGGCCCTGCCAGCCAATAGGAAGCCTCAGAGCTGAGACCATCTTTACTGGGCTCCAAGCAAAAAATAGAAAATGGAAAATAAGTGTCATCACGCAGTGTTTGTCCTACAGCAGCAGGAGTGGGGGGGTGGGGGTGGGGGTCAGTCCAGTCAAACAGGGAGGGGTTTGGTGGGAGCTTCACCTCCTGGTGAAGCTCTGCCCACAGTAACGAGGTGGGGAGAAGTGTGAGAGTGTTGGTTTGTTCAGGTGGAGGTCAGAGGTCACAGCCGTCAGCTGTTCAGGCCGAGAGCAGTCGCCGCTTCCTGCCGCCTCAGTTGCCATGGCAACAGGAGTAGAAGTAGGAGTCCTTCCTCTGGGCCAGGTCCACGCTCCCCTCCTCTGCTGGGACACACACAGGTCATCACTTCAACCAGGAATGAACCAGTGACATGTTCACACACACACACACACACACACACACACACACACACACACACACACACACACACACACACACACACACACACACACACACACACACACACACTCAGTAGGGTGGTTTACATGGACCCAGATAATCCATCTTCCCAAGGGGATCCAGTGTGTGAAGCTCATCCAGTTTTAAAAAGTTGAAAAGTCAAACAATAAAAACAAGTTTAAACTTTTGTTAAACCTAAAGAAATGAAAACAGTCCCATGTCAACACTGGATGTATTCAGCTCAACCACACAGTCTGCAGAATCCTGAAGTTAACTCCAGCTCCTTCTTCAACCCAACCTTCAGAGCTCATCTCATCTCCAGCTGTAACCAGCAGCTCATCTCTAACTCAGCAGTTAACTAACCTGGTAGTCACATGTAAACAGTAACGAGCTGAGAGAGGAAGAGAAGAGCCTAGCGGGTCAGGTGTGTGTGTGTGTGTGTGTGTCTCACCTGTCATGTACTGGAAGGCTGAGCTGTTGTAATCCTCAGCGACCTTCTGGAACAACTCATCTGTCAGGCAGAAGAAGAAACATCAAGACATGGTTCCTGCAGACCTGAACATGAGACGGCAGCAGTAGATGGTTCTGAACTACACACCTTCATCATCATGTCCTCAAGACCACACACCTTCATCATGTCCTCAAGACCACACACCTTCATCATGTCCTCAAGACCACACACCTTCATCATGTCCTCAAGACCACACACCTTCATCATGTCCTCAAGACCACACACCTTCATCATGTCCTCAAGACCACACACCTTCATCATGTCCTCAAGACCACACACCATCATGTCCTCATGACCACACACCTTCATCATGTCCTCCTCTGTCTGACGTTCCCCTCACACCTTCACATCTCAGCTGACTCTTCTGATGGAGTCACATTAGATTAGAACGTCACTAAAGACTGGTTCTTTAGTGACGTCCTAATCTAATGTTCTGAGCCCTGAAGGCTCAGAACATCAGGACCAGCAGGTGTGGAACCGCTTGGACATGAGAGAACCTGCAGAATCCTGGAATTAACACCAACTTTAAAGACTAGTTAACAAGCTTTAACTAAATCTTCAGAGCTTGTCTCATCTCCAGCTATAACCAGCAGCTCATCTCCAACTCATATAAGCACAACCAGACCACAGACCTCAGATCATCTGGAGGAACAGAGCTCCACAGAATCAATGAAACCAAAGGGAAAGTTATTAGAATAAACCTGCTCACAACCAGGACTCTGACTGGAAGACTGGTTCCAGTCACACTGGTTCCAGTCACACTGGTTCCAGTCACACTGGTTAGAGTCAGACTGGCTGGAGTCAGACTGGCTGGAGTCAGACTGGCTGGAGTCAGACTGGTTAGAGTCAGACTGGTTAGTGTCAGACTGGTTCCAATCAGGCTGGTTCCAATCAGGCTGGTTCCAGTCAGACTGGTTAGAGTCAGACTGGTTCCAGTCACACTGGTTAGAGTCAGACTGGCTGGAGTCAGACTGGTTAGAGTCAGGCTGGTTAGTGTCAGACTGGTTCCAATCAGGCTGGTTCCAGTCAGACTGGTCAGAGTCAGACTGGTTAGAGTCAGACTGGTTCCAGTCACACTGGTTCGAGTCAGACTGGTTAGTGTCAGACTCTCTGGAAGGAGCTGGACACCAACTAAAACCTTTTAAGATCTTAAATGTTCCTAAAACTGATTCATCGGCTGTGAGACTTGAGATCATGGAGGGGACCAGGAGGAGGAGCCAGATGTGAGGAGGAGCCAGATGTGAGGAGGACGTGACATCAGGTTTAATCTGCTCTGGAGGCAGAGACATGATGATTGACGGTGTCATAACTCACCCACGTTGTTCCCTGTTTTACTGGACGTCTCAAAGTGCTGCGCAGCGATCTCTGAAGACAGACAGACAGACAGACAGACACACACACACACACACATACAGATTGTGGTTACCATGCTGCTCTCATTAAGCCATCACCTGCCACACACAAACACACACACACACTCTCTCACCATCAGCAAAGTCCTGGGCGTCATGGAAGTCGATCTGACGAAGGCTTCGATCTCCGTCCACCAGGTCGCTCTTCGTCCCACACAAGTAGATCTTACAGAGCTACACAGACACACACACAGTGACTGTGCTGCCGACTGATAGTGAGACAGGCATGCGTGTGTGTGTGTGTGTGTGTGTGTGTGTGTGTGTGTGCGTGCGTGAGCGTGAGTGTGTGTGTTACCTCCTCACAGTTCTGCAGCTCCTTCACCCAGAAACGAGCTCGTTGGAAGCTGCTGCTGTCAGTCAGATCTGAGAGGTGAGAGGGTGAGAGACTGGTGAGAGGCAGGTGAGAGACTGGTGAGAGGCAGGTGAGAGACTGGTGAGAGGCAGGTGAGAGACTGGTGAGAGGCAGGTGAGAGACTGGTGAGAGGCAGGTGAGAGACTGGTGAGAGACTGGTGAGAGGCAGGTGAGAGACTGGTGAGAGGGCAGGTGAGAGGCAGGTGAGAGACTGGTGAGAGGCAGGTGAGAGACTGGTGAGAGACTGGTGAGAGGCAGGTGAGAGACTGGTGAGAGGCAGGTGAGAGACTGGTGAGAGGCAGGTGAGAGACTGGTGAGAGACTGGTGAGAGGCAGGTGATAGACTGGTGAGAGGCAGGTGAGAGACTGGTGAGAGGCAGGTGAGAGGGCAGGTGAGAGGCAGGTGAGAGACTGGTGAGAGGCAGGTGAGAGACTGGTGAGAGGGCAGGTGAGAGGCAGGTGAGAGACTGGTGAGAGGCAGGTGAGAGACTGGTGAGAGGGCAGGTGAGAGACTGGTGAGAGGGCAGGTGAGAGGCAGGTGAGAGACTGGTGAGAGACTGGTGAGAGGGCAGGTGAGAGACTGGTGAGAGAGCAGGTGAGAGGCAGGTGAGAGGGCAGGTGAGAGACTGGTGAGAGACTGGTGAGAGGGCAGGTGAGAGACTGGTGAGAGGCAGGTGAGAGACTGGTGAGAGACTGGTGAGAGGCAGGTGAGAGGCAGGTGAGAGGGCAGGTGAGAGGGCAGGTGAGAGACTGGTGAGAGACTGGTGAGAGACTGGTGAGAGGCAGGTGAGAGGGCAGGTGAGAGGCAGGTGAGAGACTGGTGAGAGGCAGGTGAGAGACTGGTGAGAGGGAAGGTGAGAGGCAGGTGAGAGACTGGTGAGAGGCAGGTGAGAGACTGGTGAGAGGGCAGGTGAGAGACTGGTGAGAGGGCAGGTGAGAGGCAGGTGAGAGACTGGTGAGAGACTGGTGAGAGACTGGTGAGAGGGCAGGTGAGAGGCAGGTGAGAGACTGGTGAGAGACTGGTGAGAGGGCAGGTGAGAGACTGGTGAGAGGGCAGGTGAGAGGCAGGTGAGAGGCAGGTGAGAGACTGGTGAGAGACTGGTGAGAGACTGGTGAGAGACTGGTGAGAGGCAGGTGAGAGACTGGTGAGAGGCAGGTGAGAGGCAGGTGAGAGGGCAGGTGAGAGGCAGGTGAGAGACTGGTGAGAGGGCAGGTGAGAGGCAGGTGAGAGACTGGTGAGAGACTGGTGAGAGACTGGTGAGAGGGCAGGTGAGAGGCAGGTGAGAGGCAGGTGAGAGACTGGTGAGAGACTGGTGAGAGACTGGTGAGAGACTGGTGAGAGGGCAGGTGAGAGGCAGGTGAGAGGCAGGTGAGAGACTGGTGAGAGACTGGTGAGAGGGCAGGTGAGAGGCAGGTGAGAGGCAGGTGAGAGACTGGTGAGAGACTGGTGAGAGGGCAGGTGAGAGGCAGGTGAGAGGCAGGTGAGAGACTGGTGAGAGACTGGTGAGAGGGCAGGTGAGAGGCAGGTGAGAGGGCAGGTGAGAGACTGGTGAGAGACTGGTGAGAGACTGGTGAGAGGCAGGTGAGAGACTGGTGAGAGACTGGTGAGAGGGCAGGTGAGAGGCAGGTGAGAGACTGGTGAGAGGCAGGTGAGAGACTGGTGAGAGACTGGTGAGAGGCAGGTGAGAGACTGGTGAGAGACTGGTGAGAGACTGGTGAGAGGGCAGGTGAGAGGCAGGTGAGAGACTGGTGAGAGGCAGGTGAGAGACTGGTGAGAGACTGGTGAGAGGCAGGTGAGAGACTGGTGAGAGACTGGTACCGTAGCAGACGATGGCAGCTCGGGCTCCTCTGTAGTAGATGCGACTCATGGCCTCATACCGCTCTGACCCAGCAGTGTCCTGGAGGGAGAGGTGAGAGGGTGAGGACTCAGGTGAGGGGGTGAGGGAAGAGGTGAGAGGGTGAGGAGACAGCAGTGAGAGAGTGAGGAATCAACGTTGAGAGAGTGAGGAGTCAGCGGTGAAGGGGTAGGAGTCAGTGGTGAGGGGGTGAGGAGTCAGTGGTGAGGGGGTGAGGAGTCAGTGGTGAGAGGGTGAGGAGTTAGCGGTGAGGGGGTGAGGAGTCGGCAATGAGAGGGTGAGGAGTTAGCGGTGAGGGGGTGAGGAGTCAGCAATGAGAGGGTGAGGAGTTAGCGGTGAGGGGGTGAGGAGTCTGCGGTGAGGGGGTGAGGAGTCAGTGGTGAGGGGGTGAGGAATCAGCAATGAGAGGGTGAGGAGTTAGCGGTGAGGGGGTGAGGAGTCTGCGGTGAGGGGGTGAGGAGTCAGTGGTGAGGGGGTGAGGAGTCAGCAATGAGAGGGTGAGGAGTTAGCGGTGAGGGGGTGAGGAGTCAGCTATAGCGAGGGTGAGGAGTCAGCAATGAGAGGGTGAGGAGTCAGTGGTGAGAGGGTGAGGAGTCAGCAATGAGAGGGTGAGGAGTTAGCGGTGAGGGGGTGAGGAGTCAGCAATGAGAGGGTGAGGAGTCAGTGGTGAGGAGTCAGCAATGAGAGGGTGAGGAGTTAGCAATGAGAGGGTGAGGAGTTAGCGGTGAGGGGGTGAGGAGTCAGCAATGAGAGGGTGAGGAGTCAGTGGTGAGGAGTCAGCAATGAGAGGGTGAGGAGTCAGCAATGAGAGGGTGAGGAGTTAGCGGTGAGGGGGTGAGGAGTCAGCAATGAGAGGGTGAGGAGTCAGTGGTGAGGAGTCAGCAATGAGAGGGTGAGGAGTCAGCAATGAGAGGGTGAGGAGTTAGCGGTGAGGGGGTGAGGAGTCAGCAATGAGAGGGTGAGGAGTCAGTGGTGAGGAGTCAGCAATGAGAGGGTGAGGAGTCAGTCAACTCACCCAGATTCCCAGCGTCACCACTTTGTCTCCCACCTGGATCGGTTTGGCAACAAAGGCAGCACCGATCGTCTGAGGGTGGAGACAAAGGCAGGTCAGAATCTGCTGGGTGTATGTATGTGTATGTATGTGTATGTATGTGCATGTATGTGCATGTATGTGTATGTATGTGTATGTATGTGTGTGCGTGTGTGTGTCAGAGGAATGCTCATCGAATCAGACTGTTACAAGAGGCAGTGGAACATCGTGTGTGCCGAGCTTAATGTGGCAGGATGACCTTCCACTCAGTGGCAGCCAATCAGAGCAAAGCAGGAGCTGGGCCGGGGGCGGGGCCAGGGTTTGGCCAGGGGCGGGACTAAAGGCGTTAAGCTTCAGATTTTTTCTGGTTGACTGATCAGAGTTGAGGCAAGTTGTCATGTGAACTCAGGAACAACGAGCAGCTGTGATTGTCGCTTGGCGTCTGTGTGCTATTTCCTTCCTAGTTATTTGTGGTGTAACTGAACGCTAACTGACAGACGAGGGCTCTGGATGAGACGTTGTTCAGTCACTGTTGAGAAGTTAAACGGACTGCGGTTAGAGTTCATCTGATCTGGTTGAGTTAGAGTGCTCAGGTGTTGACTCACTGATTTATTTTAACCTCTGTGAGGAAGTGAAGCTGCTTCAGCATCTGAGTGAATCACAGCCACAAGTCAGGGACACGTGTCAATGTCAGTAATAATAATAATAATAATCATAATAATAACACCCATCTATATATCTATCAATCCATCTAGCAATCCATCCATCCATCCATGCATGCATCCATCTATCCACCTCTCTATCTATGGTCAGACTCACGTTCTGGTAGGGTCCCACCAGGAAGCGGTGGTGGACGTATCTCTCCACCAGGCTGGTCTTGCCCACGCTCTCCTTCCCCAACATCACCACCTTCGCATCCACACGCATGGCGCTCATCCCTGGGAGGGGGAGAGGGGAGGGCACGATGGGGGTGTGTGTGTGTGTCGGGGGGGGGGGGGATACAGGTGAGTAACAGCCTGGAGGAGTAAAAACACATCAATAGCTTAATTAACATACATACACCATCAGGGAGACACAGTCTGCCACAAAGTCAAACAGTTCCACAGGTGGTGGCTGCTCCACTTTTTTGCACACTGTAAATTCCGCTTTAGAGCTGTTTCCTTCTGTAAGTTACTCTGCGCTCTTCCTGTCTGCCACTTTGTGAAGATGAAACAAGTTGATCTCCTGTCGTGTCGTCTCTCTCCCTGTGGGGTGTGTCCCAGGGAAACATCCCGAAGCGCCCGAGTTATTACAAACTATAAACTAGCAAAAACAAATGACTATAAGACTGTAACAATAACACAGTTATTTCGTATCTGTGAGCTCCAAATTTCGTACAGCTCACAGTATCATTCTGTCACAGACCATCACCAGATCCAGAGTCTGAGCCCTGGACCCAGACCAGACCAGACCAGACTGGTCAGACTGGTCAGACTGGACAGAGGTTTCGGACCCGGGGACCGCAGACCGGAGACCCGAGCAGAGCGAAGCCTGGATCAGCTCCACCAACCAAGCTAAGCTGAGATGAACTGGCTCAGACTCACCTGGACCTGGACTCTAGCGGCTCAGGTTCTGCATCTGGTTCCAGACCGACGGACCCTCCCGATCAGGAGGCGGAGACCCCGCAGCTCATCTCAGAACCAGGACCGGGGCCGGTACCGGAGGACAGACGGAGCCCGTACCGGAGCGGAGCCGTTAACCGGACCGTTTGTAGGGCGGAACCAAGGAGACCGGAACCACGGTTTATGACCCGGAAGTGCCTCAAATACACGGGACAACAACCGGGAGCGGTGAGGCTGTAAAATCAGATCACATATGATCGATTTGATCAAAGTAACCGACTAGTCACTGACCTGCTGGTGGCGAGTTTGCGATGAATAAAACTGTTCAAAAGCTCGATAAAGATTAGTCAGAGATTAGTGAATGTTTACCTGTAGTTGTTTATCTGCCTCTTCTCTAGTGACTGAATCTGGGAGCAGTGTGTGTGTGTGTGTGTGTGTGTGTGTGTGTGTGTGTGACGTAATGGAAATAGAATCAGTTTAGAGAGGTTTCGCAGTTGCTGATTAACAGTGACAAATAATCTTCTCTTTGATGAATAAGTTATTTTAATTGATTGGTCCCAGGCCCAGAGGTCATAAGATGATGATCAAAATCATGAAGATGATGATGTTGTTTCTTCCTGGTGGATCGTTTGCGCCAACGTGTGGCCTTCATCGATAACTGATCAACTTTTTGATTTTCAAAAATCGCGTGTATCACACACAGTAAACATGTACCTTTGAAGTTGAAGATGCTCTTTAATTTTATTTGGAGGAATAAATGTAATCTTAAGGAAGGTATTTTATATAATGATAATAGAAATAGGGATCTTGAGGCACTCGGCTTTGAAACATTTATAACATTAATTATTTATTTAATTATTCATTAATAAGCGTTCAATTTAAACAATGACAAAGGTGGTCTTAAACCCCTGCTCAAATGTGACTGCAAAACTGGAAAGTTTTTATAAGTTATCAAACTTCATCAGTTATTAAACTGGAATCGAATTTATAAACTCACCTTATTCCTTGCAAGTTGCTACATCTGGAATAACAAAAATATAAAATTTCAAAATAAATCTGTACTATAAAAATTGGGCTGACCATGTAGGGCTTTTGTTAACAACTTTTAACAACTCTTTTCTCTCTAAATTTGTGGTTCCAGGCCCATGGATGAATCTTCTGAAGATATTATTTGATTAGAATTTTCATGGGGGATGGGGGGGGTATGTAAATAAATATAAATATATACATTTTGTGTATTCTTTTGCGTCCACCCACTGTGTCCCCTGATTGTAGATTCAAGTTTTAACTTGTCTTTTGTCTCTTTGTTTGTTTTAATTGCATTTTGTGTTACTCAACATGTAAAAAGTGCCACATTAATAAGGTTGATTTGA
Source organism: Karalla daura (assembly GCA_029224185.1). Taxonomy (NCBI): domain Eukaryota; kingdom Metazoa; phylum Chordata; class Actinopteri; order Chaetodontiformes; family Leiognathidae; genus Karalla; species Karalla daura. The sequence goes on along the minus strand of CM055204.1, from coordinate 22,640,868 downwards.
TTTACTGATATTTTAAGATAAATTCTTGATATGGCATTAATGATTTGAAATAAACATCTGATGGGCCAAAACTATGTTCTGAGTAAACTAAGGCCTTGTTTCTGTGTATATATGTTCACAGTTCTCTTTCTATGTGTTGTGGATCTATTCGGACTGAACGTCAACTGTTACGCAACAGCACAAGGTGACGCCCACCGCGCGTACCCGCTGATAGGTCGGACTCCTTCAGCACTGCGGCCTCTGATTGGTCGGTAATACTAACCCCGCCCCTGCAGGACTCAGACCGAGAGCAACATGGCGGACAGTCCGGGTGTCCTGCAGGAGATCCTGAGCTCCCCCCTCAACCTAACCCTGCTCAGCCTCTGTCTGCTCCTCCTCTATAAGATTCTCCGAGGAGACAAAGCGACGGAGCGCCCCCCCCAGGAGCCCCCGCTGCCCCGGCTCCGGAAAAGGGACTTCACCCTGGAGCAGTTGAGGCCGTACGACGGAGTGGCCCAGCCCCGCATACTCATGGCCGTCAACGGGAAGGTGTTCGACGTTACTAGGGGCCGGAAGTTCTACGGGCCCGGTACGATGGGGGCCGGTGGTGTGTGTGTGTGTGTGTGTGTGTGTGTGTGTGTGTGTGTGTGTGTGTGTGTGTGTGTGTGTGTGTGTGTGTGTGTGTGTGTGTGTGTGTGTGTGTGTGTGTGTGTGTGTGTGTGTGTTCTGTTCTTTTTCGTTCCTTTCCATCAGCAGCTATAGCGCCATAATGATTAATAAGACTTTAGGATAGTGTTATGGTCCATTTCTGGTCCCCAGACGTGGAGTCCACCAGCATCCTGTAGGTGTGGAGCCCTCCTCGGTACTTTGTGTTGGTGTGGTAGTTCAACAGTTTAGCCACTGGGGGCAGCACCGAGCTCATTGTTCACTTCAACAAACATGGCGACGTGTGTATGTCGTGCATATATTATAGATGGATAGATGGATGGAGACTTTATTTATACCCGAGGGGAAATTGGTGTGTCACAGCAGCCAGAATGTACACACAATAAGAATATAAATAAAGAATAGGAATACAAATACAATCAACAATGGCATAAATGGTGAGATAAAAAGAATATCAAGAAGAGTCCAGAATAACAAAGGCACTTAAGAACCCAAGTAAGTAAGTTAGTAAGGTGCAGCAGCAGCAGGATAATGGTAATGTAGTAATATATAAATAATATATTAATCTATACAAATATATAGTAATAATAATAGTATTAGTAGAACTACAGCACAGTGGTAATATCGTTATAGTGGTAATACGGTTATAGATAACAGTTAACAGTATATTATTAATGGTAGCACCAGCAGTATACAATATATGATAATGGTATAATAGTAGTGGTATAGTATATAGTATAACATAACAGATTGATAATGACAATAGTAATAACAGCAAAAAACAATGATAACAGCAGTGTAATCTGTAGTCTCAATGTGAAAACTAGCAAGATATGCATACAATAGAAATGATGTGGTGATATGAGAAAATGACCTGATGATATGAGAAAAACATACAAATATTGTATAAAATGATATATAATATCAGTATGGATCAGAGGTGATATGAAGATTTAATCCAGGTGTGTATCGTGGCTCTGGCAGAGGGAGTTGAGTTATAAAGTCTGATGGCAGCAGTCGGAACGACTTCCTGTAGCGTTCCTTTGTACAGCGGGGTTGAATGAGTCTGTTGCTGAAGCTGCTCTTCAGCTTGTCCAGCGTTTTGTGAAGGGGGTCAGAGGGATTGTCCATGAACTGGATAGCAGACTCAACATGGCGGCCCATCCCTCCCTGTGGAGCTGCTGCCTGGCTCAGACTCTCCTCCTCCTCATGGACCCTGAGAGCGTGTGCAGTAGAGTCACTCCCATCAGCAACACGGGATCATTATCCAGTCCGTGTTGGGGAGAACACGCATGCTGTGAGAGAACATGTGACCTGCTGGGACGTCACACTGTGCTGGGAAACTGTTCACTGGCTTTTCTGTCCTTTAACATTTTTGCTGTCTATGGGGAAAATGCTTTTGGGGCCTGATGGAATTTCTGTTGCAATACCAGGGATGGCCACTGGGGGGTCTTATAATACATCCATGGTGTATGTACGCCATATACAGCAACATACGCCTCACATATATGTGTGTGTTATTGTGAAGGCATTCACTCAGCTTCTCTTCAAGCAGTTCCTCCATATCTGTTTGTGTTCCCATGTCTTGTTCCTGTTCCTCCGCTTCTTCCTCTTCTTCCCAATGAGTCCCAGTGGTAAATCTCCATCTTCATCTATATGGACTCATTCAGCTCGCTGAGAGTGACCGTCTTAGCCATGAAGTCTACACACCTAGACGGACGAACCACACTATGTGTGGTTGCCAGATCAGCATTGAAGGAGCCAGATTATCCATGACTATCTATCTATCACAGATAGGTAGAAACTTCATCAGTCCCTCAGGGAGGATGCCATTGGGAAGTTCAAGATTGTTACACCAAATTGACACTTAGTGCGTGTGTGTGTGTGTCCATGTCCAGAGGGCCCCTACGGGGTGTTTGCAGGCAGGGATGCGTCCCGGGGTCTGGCCACGTTCTGCCTGGAGAAGGAGGCGCTGAAGGAGGAGCATGACGACCTGTCTGACCTGAGTGCCATGCAGCAGGAGAGTCTGTCTGAGTGGGAGTCCCAGTTCACAGGTGACAACAACAAAGCAGCAACCTCAGCCCTCAGTGTCCCCTGTATTTCTCTGCCGTTCCAGTTTGTTCCATAAAGTCTTGAAAGTCAGAATCGTTATTTTCTGTGGTGTCAGAGAGTCTGACTGTAACCAGTCTGTAACCAGTCTGTAACCAGTCTGTAACCAGTCTGTAACCAGTCTGTAACCAGTCTGTAACCAGTCTGGAGTTTTTCTGGAGATCCACTGAGAGTCGGAGTCCCTGATTGTGAGGGTTTATTTTAATAACTTTACCTTTACCTTTTGGTTTCAGTCTGTGGAGCTTTGTTTCTCCAGCTGATCTGAGGTCTGGTTGTGTCTGTAGATTTAATGACTAACTACGACTGTTTGGTGAGCTAGAGATGAGCTGCTGGTTACAGACGAGCTCTGAAGTTTTAGTTGAAGCTTGTTAACTAGTCTTAAAGGAGCTGGAGTTAACTTCAGGATTCTGCAGGTTCTCTTGAAGAGTCTCTAACTCTCTCTTCCTCCTCCTCTTCCTCCTCACAGTGAAGTACGACTACATCGGTAAGCTCCTCAGGCCCGGTGAGGAGCCCACAGAATACACTGATGATGAAGAGGGCAAAGAGAAGAAGATTGAGTAGGAGCAGCATGGTGGTGGAGAGGGAGGAGCAACGTTGACTATGCCTTAACCTGAGGAGCTGAGGAGATCTGTAACCTGGTGTATAAATTGTAGTTTCCACACAGCATCGGGGTCATGGATCTTGGACTCTGGGTCCTGGATCCCAGGCCTTGGCCTGTGTGCAGTCTGGGGACTCAGAGCTGAGGCCTCATTAGTTTAGATTAGAGACTGAACCAAAGCCTCTGTCAGGTCTCTCAGTCTCTCTCAGGTCAGACACTGGAGCCTCTTCCTCCTCCTCAGAAGTTTGTCTCTGCGTCGTCCAGCGGGTGGCGCTATGCTGCCTGCCTGTCTGTCCTCAGAGACAACATTTGTCAGGAGGCTCAGACTCACAGCGTCTGCTCCTTGTCCTCTGCAGATTATTGGACCAATGATGATGTAGAAATCGAAGCTTTGAATGCATCAATGTGCCAACATCCTCCTGAACAGACCCGGTCGATCAGCCTATCAGATCAGATTGATCCGAGTCCACAGATCTTCCTGTTGTTGGTCTGCAGCACTGATGGCGCCTGTACACTGACTGAAGTTTGAGGCGGTTTTGATCAGTAGTTGGTTGAGTCTTCCATCAAAGCGTTTTCTGAATGTTGGATGCTGTTCTTCTTCTACTTCACACAATCAAAGAGGACGAGTTGTTCCAGACACTAAAGTCTAAGCTGCTAAATGCTGAGCTGTGTTTGTCTCAGGTAGACCTGGACCAGAGTCTGCTCAGCGAGGGACCCTGCAGTGAACCACACTCACTGTATTGTAATCCTGGAAATTGTATGATGATTTAATAAAGAACTTTACTTAGATGCAGCATGTCTGTCTGTATGTGTGCTTGCATAATAAGGATATGAGGATAATAAAACATTCTTTGTCTGCTCACACTATTATGACTAGATAAGACCAGTAATTATTGATTTTACTAGTGATTTATGGATTAGTAATGAGTAACAGTTGAGACAGCAAGCATTAATATAGATTAGAAGATGGGAGGAGGGTTGCGGCTTTGTCTGAACGTCTTTCAACTTCAGCTCAGCTCAGACGGGCTCATGCTAGTGAAGTTACATCTGGTTCTCTTTTTCTTGTTTAGTTTACAAATTACAGCAGTGACAAGTGATGGAGAAATAATTTGGCTCACACAAACTCTTGAAACGTCGTCCCTATTGAAGCCATGAGCAGTAGTCTCACAACAGCAACAGTTTCTACTAGATCTACACTCTCAGGAACATGCCACCTCCTTCAGTCTGCCTCACCACCTGGAACCATGCAGGAAGTGTCCGACTCTGGGAAGTGTGTGGAGAACAGACTGATGTGAAGCACAGCTACCAACTGTGGGTCCATGTCTGTGAGATCACACAAGGTCATACAGGCCTCACTACCATCCATCCATCCATCCATCCATCCATCCATCCATCTTCTTCCGTTTATCCGGGGCCGGGTTGCAGGGGCAGCAATCTGAGCAGGGACCTCCCTCGCCCTGGACACTTCCTCCAACTCCTCCAGGAGGATTTTGTCCCCCCAGGCCAGCCGGGGGGACATAGTCCCTCCAGCGTGTCCTGGGTCTTCCTCTAGGTCTCCCCCTGATGGGATATGCCCAGAACACCTCCTGAGGGAGGCGTCCAGGAGGCATCCGATACAGATGCCCGAGCCACCTCAGCTGGCTCCTCTCGATGGCCTCACTACTTTAATGTAAAAATATAAAAAGTGTAACTACAAGACAGTAACAATATCCATACTGCTGAGGAGGGAAGAGGGGAAAAGCAGAACAAAGCAGACCCAAAAAAAGAAGAAAAAAGAGCAACGGCTGTATTTAGCTGTATCAGTCTGAATTTGCGTACACCTTAATGATTAGATGTTTGTTCATGTGACGGCTGTTTGCCCCAGTCTTTTGATTAAAAGTCCCTTCATTTTCAGCTTGTATGGTAGATGCTCTGTCACAGTCATGTCCTCTGTGACTGAGAGGGAGCGTCCAGCCAGCTCCAGTCATGGGTCTCCATTTCAGTGATTGTGTTTGATGTGTTCTCCCACACATCCCCTCTGGAGTCTCCTTGGTCCCCTCAGTAAAAACTATAGACAGCAAAACAAACAAAAAAAACAACTTACAATAGGAACATATGTACAACAAAAAAGTAAGGCATTATGGAAGTGATAAGAAATAGCATTAGCTAAAGCTGAGTTTTGGAGGTGTTTAAACAGCACTATTCAGCAGGGATGGATTAAGGTTAGCTAGTTTTGGAGGACTCGGCAGTAAAACGTGTGTCAGAAGTGGGATTCGAACCCACGCCTCCAGTCGGAGACCAGAAGTCCCGTCACGGGAAGGGCTTAAACCTTGAGTCTGGCGCCTTAGACCACTCGGCCATCCTGACACGGTGCCGTGATGGGAGGGGAGGGGCTCCATATACCTGTCGTTCTGGGATTGTTCTGACTGTCCTGATGTTCTAATGTTGTCACGTGGTGTGCTCTAAAGTTCTGAATGTTGTGATTGTGCGTCTACTTAGCTCCAGTCACAATTTGTCTCTAGTTCGACGGTTTATATATTGGAGCGTAGCTCTGCGCATGCGCAGCTTTGCATAATTTCCGCCCCGTGTCCGCCATGTTCCGTCCTTGAGGCAGAGAAGCAGCAGACATGTTCCGGTTCTCCAGAGTAGCCAGCAGCCTAGCCGGTAAGAACACAACACGATACGCACAGAGAGACACAGCACACACACAGGTCCAGGGGAAGGCTGTGTCTATTCAGCGCTGACGGTCCAAAAGAACCGGGCCAGGCCGCGTCTGAGCAGCCACAGAGGTCAGCATGCTAGCAGCAGAGCTAGCGTTAGCCCGAGCTCGGGGTCTGCTCATCTTACTGACTTAAATCATGCCGTTAACCCCTGGATGGTTCCTCCCTCAACACATCTGGGCACTAGGCTGCCGGGGAGCAGGGGCGGTGAGGTGCCCAACTCAGGAGTGCTACAGTCGTGGGGGGTTCGAACCTGTGACCTTCCAGATCCAAATCCAGGTCCTTGATTTATGACTTTTTACAGGTTTATATTTTCACTGTTTGTCACTAGTTCTCCTTAGTATCACTTTTTCATCTCGGTGCATAACAATCTCACTAATAAAGGTATTTAACAGAGTGACATAAGCAATCGTCCAACATGTTGTTCTGGTGCCCCGGGCTGTGTTTACTCAGACCTGTGGGGGTCGGTGTGGGTTCAGTGACTTTTACCTTCAACCACCAGGACAGTGACATCACTAGGCTGAACAAAAAAACAATAATTAGATCAGTTGCTGCAACAACATATGAAGTGTCTGACAGTAACAGACCAAGCAGACCAAACCAGATAGAGATAGATCAGTACTTTCATTGATCTTGAAGGGAATTTCAAGGACTGTGCTTAACATACACAAATAACAGGCAATTTAAAGTAACAAGGGAGCACATATAAAGGAAATATTCTAGTACAAAAAAGTGGCGAACAGTGGCTGTGACTTAGGGTGATGGTGGTTGTTTGTGTCAGTGTTTCTCAACCCCTTAGACCTAGACCTAGACTGACTTTATTGATCCCTTTGGGATGACTCCCTCGGGGATGTCTGCATGCTCTAGAAGCTGATTCTGATGATGCCTCATATTGATGCATGGAGCATTTAGAACAGCAGGAACAGTGTTCCCTGATGAGCAGGGTTGAAACACCCTGCTCTATGGATCAGAAGGCTGGAGGTTCCATCCCAGCCCAGAGCATCTCCATTTTGGAATGTGGTCAGATCCTGAGGCTCTGATGCTCAGTCAGCCTCTGCTACCTGTGGATGAATGGGTCAATAGGACTTGTGACACAGTCTGTGTTGAGCTTTGACTCATGAAGCCTAGTGAAGAGCTAGATAAGAACCAGTCCATCTACCCTGACCTCTGATCTACCTGGCCCGCTGTCTGCACCTGAGACCAGCTGTGGTTTCAACAGAGTCGTGAAGATAATGGTGATGAGGATGTGATGCTGCGGGAGCTCCTCCCTCACTGTGTGCTCTGTGTTGTTGCAGGTCAGGCCGTGAGGCAGGTGAGGCATGGATCCACCGCCCAGGCAGACTTCCACTCCAAGTACGGCACCGGCCTGATGCTAGGGGGCGCCGTTTTCTGCATCTCCGTGTGGTCGTATGTGAGTAGCTGCACCGTGACCACCACCTTTCACAGCGCCACCCTCCAGGTTTCCATCAGGCCTCACCTTAGTGGAGACTATTCATGCAAGCTAAACTTAACTTCAGTATAACTGCTCCTGTAATGGCCTCTCCCTTTTCTTAGTGAATCTTCTTGTTCTGTTAATGTTCACATGAGTTTTGTATGTGTCCCACAACATCAGAGTCCTGCTCCAAGCTGCCGGGCCTTTGGCTTTTACACCAGACTGATCTAGTAATGAGAGTGTGTTGTCTGTGTTGTCTACATGTGCAGGTGCTTACTCAGACTGGCATCACCTGGAACACCTCACCTGTGGGGAAGATCCAGCCCAAGGAGTGGAGGGAGGCTGAGGAGTAAACAGTTGTCATGCCAACCTGACAAACTGCTTCTTATTGTTTAACCTATTGTGTTCCTTTCTTCCAATAAACCATATGTGATTCTACTGATCTCTGCCTCTGCTTACAGACCTCACAGTACAGGGACTCTATCAGTCACTGTGCTCCTACAGATGATTTCTATCCTCTTAGATTCACCAGTTCCCAAGCTCCGGGGTCCACTGAGGGTCGTAGAAGTGATTCTGTAAAGGCCCATTCACGCTCTGCGGCTCTACAGCCTTTCATGCATACTTTTCCAGCTTTATGCAGTTTTGTGCGTACGTGTCATGTGTAATGTGGTCCGTTTTCAGCGAGCTGACGGATGCATCAATACTCATGAAGCAGAAGATGGCGACAGAAATAGAGAGGCACTATAGCTGGGTTAGAGTTAACAAGGAGCAAGAAGACTAAACAGACTTCATACAGTCTGTTCATCTCTTGATACAAATGGAAATTAAATACTAGATTAAAAAACAATTTTGATCTGTCTGTCTCTCCATCTGTCTGTCTATCCATCCGTCTGTCTGTCCATCCATCTGTCTATATACAAATATATAGAGTACATAAGTCAGTAGTTTTGATTAGTTATGTTAAAATGGACTCCAATCTCATGTTTTTAAATCTGATGAAGATATAATTAAACACAGAAAATGAACATTTTTTAAAATTAAGGTTGCAGCTAAATTAACATGTTATAATTTACGTCCAAGAGTGAGGAGACCAACAAAAGTAAATAATTTAAATATTAAATACAAAGTAATTTCAGTCTGCTTTGATTAGTTGTTTTTAAGCTGTCGAGGTTTTTGTTTTGCTTTTTGTTTTTTGCTAGAGTTTTTTGATAAATTTACTTTTGTGTAGGCTTAATAGAGAGAATATATAGAGATAATATAGAGAATAAAATTAGTTCCGTCACCTGTTACCTCAAAGGTGAGGGAGCAGAGACCATAGATATATAAAGAAAGTTCGACGTCTCACTGCGGTGTGAGGAACGTCAGCACAGGTCGGCCATCTTGCGATGGTCAAGCTTTCTTTGCAGAATCCGTGAAACTTGATATAAACAGAGGGAAGGTCAGTGATCAGCTCCACAGTTACTGCTCTGATCTCGCTAAAATTTAGACAGATTTACAAGTGCGTACAAACAATCTATTTTTTAGGACTTAACATTCTACACAACTATGCGGTTTCATAGATACATATTTGATGTTTATAACAAACTAAACCATTTGGAAATCGGTTGAAATCTGAGCAAGTTATGTTTCTACAAAATACATGTCCCAGTGCCAACATAATTCAATGGGTGAGGAGCTGCCCGGGGCAAGATGGCCGCCATGAGCGGACCTTGGACTCCGTAAGAGAGCAACGCGCACGAGGCATCAAGATTTCTGTATATATCTATGGCAGAGACATCACTGACGCAGTTTCTGCTTCCGCAGCACCACGAGACGTTGGGAACTTTCCTCAACTCTCGTCCAATCAGTGGAAGGCGGGTATGACGTCACGAAAAGACGGGAAACCTGACCATTAAGACGCGACGCGATCCTCTAGTTGTAGCCAATCAGCAGCAGGGGCAGGTGCTCGTCCCGCCCACTGCTCGCCTCCTCTGCACTGAGGTCAGGGGATTCAGTCTGAGGAGACTCAGTGAGGTGCAGACCTAGGACCAGCCGGACCAGACCAGAACCATCAGAACCAGAACCCTAACCAGACCACACCAGTCTGAACCATGTCTCTGTCCAACAAACTCACCCTGGACAAACTGGACGTCAACGGCAAGCGCGTGGTCATGAGGTGAGGCGCGTGCACCACACGGGATTTCATTAAGATACGACACGATACGATACTGTATCGGTGTCCCGTACCTAGCATCCGTAGGATCCCGACAGGAGCTGATACTCTGTACTGTCCCGCTCAGGGACGGTAGTGGTGGACCAGACCACCAACCATCCTCTCCTCCTGTCACTGCCAGGAGACAACAGTGCTGCTTGTTCCACAATACAACACACACACACACACACACACACACACACACACACACACACACACACACACACACACACACACACACACACACACACCAAACCCCGGGCCGACCCTCCGGTGTTCGGGATGACTCAGGTCTGAACGTGTGGGACGTCACGTTCCTCCGTGTTCGCGTGAGCCGCTAGCATCATCAGCTTCACTGTACTGGGTTGGGGCGGGGGCGGGGGCTGGTCCAGGTCCCGGGTAGGTTAGTGTTTGGCCCGGTACCGGACCCGGGTCTGGTGGCCGGAGTGGGAGTAGCTGCAGGGCAGTGCTGCAGCGCGTTATCCCCCCCCCCCCCCCCCCCCCCCCCCCGCCCCCGAGCCTGAGCAGATAATGTCAGAGGGTCAGTCTGAGTGTGCAGTGATGCAACAACCTCGGAACAAAGGTCAGCCCCCGCACCCCCACCCCACGCTCTAAGATCAGGGATCAGATGAGGAACCTGGCTATGACCTCATTCTGTCAGAGAACGACACCTACAGTTCAGTGTGGCCCGAGTCCAGTTACCGATCACACTGATCAATCTCTGTATCTGTATCGTCATCGCTATAGCAACAAGTGCTTAGAGGAGAGGAAGGAGGACGTGTGTGTGTGTGTGTGTGTGTGTGTGTGTGTGTGTGTGTGTGTGTGTGTGTGTGTGTGAGAGAGAGAGAGAGAGAGAGAGAGGGACAGAGAGAGACCTGCAGCTGCTTGTTCGCTCTGAGCCTCTAACTGCTGAGTGAGGAACTGCGAGCTCAGACACTGTTGTCATAGCAGCCTGCACTCTGCGTGTGTGGACAGTGTGTGTGTGTGTGTGTGTCTGTCTGTCTATGGATACTGTGTGTGTGTGTGTGAGACAGTGTGTCCTGTGTGGTTACGTAAGCCGACAGGATGCAGCCTGTTGTCATGCAGCCCTGCACGCAGGCAGCTTAGGGGGAGGAGCCAAGCTGGAACGGGAGGAAGAGGGCGGAGCCTGGCAGCTGTCACTCATGATGCTGCAGGCCCAGACTGCATCCATGTGGGGGTCTATGGGGACTGACTGGAGCCTGGTGGTAGCAGTGTGGGGGTCTATGGGGACTGACTGGAGCCTGCTGGTTGCACTGTGGGACTCTGTGGGGACTGACTGGGGCCTGCTGGTTGCAGTGTGGGGGTCTATGGGGACTGACTGGAGCCTGCTGGTTGCACTGTGGGACTCTGTGGGGACTGACTGAGGCCTGCTGGTTGCAGTGTGGGGGTCTATGGGGACTGACTGGGGCCTGCTGGTTGCAGTATGGGGGTCTATGGGGACCCTGAACTCTGTCTGTGGACCAGGCCAGGCTCAGTACTGACGATGTGTTGTGGTGTGTTCCAGGGTGGACTTCAACGTGCCGATGAAAGACAAGCAGATCACCAACAACCAGAGGTAAGTGTAGCAGCAGGTGGTGGGGGCCGGCCCCTCTGGCTCCGCCCCATTTGGCCCTGCCCCCCTAACACTGTGCTGTGTGCAGGGTGAAGGCGGCGGTCCCCAGCATCCAGCACTGCCTGGATCATGGAGCCAAGTCCGTGGTTCTGATGAGTCACCTGGGCCGACCCGATGGAAACTTCATGCCTGAGAAGTTCTCCCTGGAGCCGGTGGCGGCTGAGCTGAAGGTTCTGCTGGGGAGGTGAGTTCTGGTCCTGGTTCTGAAGCTGTGGAGGAGACAGGGACAGGGACAGATGTGGCTGTGGTTCTGTCTCCTCAGGGACGTCACCTTCCTGAAGGACTGTGTGGGCGCGGAGGTGGAGGCGGTGTGCGCTAGCCCCGCCCCCGGATCCGTCATCCTGCTGGAGAACCTGCGGTTCCACGTGGCCGAGGAGGGGAAAGGGAAGGACGCCTCCGGGAACAAGGTGAGACGTGTGTCCACTTCCACTGCTGTCCTGCTGCTGCTGCTGCAGGTCTTCCCGTCGAAGAAAACGGAACTCTGCATGAAGTGTATTCCTGTGACATAATAACCCTGGTACCATGTGGTCCTGCTCCATCCCATAATAACCCTGGTACCATGTGGTCCTGCTCCATCCCATAATAACCCTGCTACCATGTGGTCCTGCTCCATCCCATAATAACCCTGGTACCATGTGGTCCTGCTCCATCCCATAATAACCTTGGTACCATGTGGTCCTGCTCCATCCCATAATAACCCTGGTACCATGTGGTCCTGCTCCATCCCATAATAACCCTGGTACCATGTGGTCCTGCTCCATCCCATAATAACCCTGGTACCATGTGGTCCTGGTCCTCCACTCTGAGGAAGATGGACGTCCAGAACATAGTTTTCTTAGATCTTTGAATCAGATGTAGAAACAGTTGAGTCTCCTCCTCTGTCCATCTGGTCTGAAGGGAACTGGTCATGTGACCCCTACGTCAGGTCACGTGACCTGGAGATGTGAACAAAGTGTTTCCATCACACTTTGAGATCAGCTTCTAGATGGACACGTCTGGAGGAGCAGCTCAGGAGAGGAGCTGTGTTCAGAGACATCTGAGAGGTTCTCATAGAGCTGTGTCTCTTGACCTTTCTGAGGGGTCAGTGAGTGTGGACGCTGCACTTCCCCTTCCTCAGGAATGTGTGAGGCTCTATGTTTAGACTGCCACCAGGTGGAGGTGCTGTGGAGCTGCAGCTCTCAACTTGAACTTTGACTCTGAAAACACTCGAGACCTTTTTCTGCCAGGTCGTCACCTCAGCTGCTGAAAGAGCAGCAGGAACCCGATCCCCTCTCTCGCTCACACACACACACACACACACACAGACACACACACACAGACACACACGCACACACACTGGACCTGTGCTGACCCCCCCCCCCCCCTTCCCTCCAGACAAAGGCCTCCCAGGAGCAGATTGACTCCTTCCGGGCGTCTCTGTCCAAGCTGGGGGACATCTACGTCAACGACGCCTTTGGCACCGCCCACAGAGCACACAGGTGAGTGCAGCTGCTGTCAGAGGTCAGAGCCAGGTGGTGACCCCCCCCCAACCCCCATCCTCACCTCTTCACCCCCCCATAGCTCCATGGTGGGTGTGAACCTCCCCCAGAAGGCGGCTGGCTTCCTGATGAAGAAGGAGCTCGACTACTTCGCCATGGCGCTGGAGAAACCTCAGAGGCCATTCCTCGCCATCCTGGGGGGGTGAGTCCACACACACACACACACACACACACACACACACACACACACATACATACACACACTCCTCGGCAGTAAGCGTGACTTCAGCTGACCATCAGAGACGTCCTCATCTTCTTCACCTCCAGATGTCACAGTGGAGTCATTAATATGGGTGGGTGTGTGTGTGTGTGTGTGTGTGTGTGTGTGTGTGTGTATCACAGTGCGAAGGTGAAGGACAAGATCCAGCTGATCAACAACATGTTGGACAAAGTAAACGAGATGATCATTGGAGGTGGAATGGCCTTCACCTTCCTCAAAGTGCTCAACAACATGGAGGTGAGGTCACACCCTCACATGCCAGCAGTCTGTCTCCATGGAAACACAGTCACACCCTGAATCTGTTTCCATGGAAACGTCAACACTGATGTGAACCAGCCTGATGCTACAGCCTGATTCCAGCCTCAGTCCCAGGATCAGACATAAACACCTGAAGAAGGAGCTGGAGAAGTGGATCTTTTGGAGTGTCTGAACCAGTGGAGGAGAAGGATACGTACTGGTCTGAACCAGCTGTAAACCTCTGGAAGATCAGAAGTAGAGGCTGTTGTGTTGCTACAAAGCAGAAGAACACACACACACATGCACACACACACACACACACAGAGTTCTTGTGTGTGTTCCTGTCCTGGCTCAGGTGTGTATCCAAACTGCTGTGTGTGTGAGAGTGTGACAGCAGCAGGTCACGTCTGAGCACAAACGACAGAGAATCACACACATACTGATAGCACGCACACACTGATAGCACACACACACACAGATAACACACACACACACACTGATAGCACACACACACAGATAACACACACACACAAGTCACTGACACTGAGATAACACACACACAGACAACAGAGAGGGTGACACCAGATTTCTGCACAATCCAGACAAAACTGTCCTCACTGTGTATGTGTGTGTCTGTGTATGTGTGTGTGTGTAGATTGGCACCTCCCTGTTTGATGAGGAGGGTGCGGGCATTGTGAAAGACCTGATGGCGAAGGCGGAGAAGAACGGGGTGAAGATCACGCTGCCCGTCGACTTCATCACTGCTGACCGCTTCGACGAGAAGGCAGCGACCGGGACAGCCACGGTGGAGGCCGGGATCCCCCAGGGCTGGATGGTACACACACACACACACACACACACACACACACACACACACACACACACACACACACACACACACACACACACACACACACAGTGATCCCCCAGGGCTGGATGGTACACACACACACACACACACACACACACACACACACAGTGATCCCCCAGGGCTGGATGGTACACACACACACACACACACACACACACAGTGATCCCCCAGGGCTGGATGGTACACACACACACACAGGGATCCCCCAGGGCTGGATGGTACACACACACACACACACAGACAGACCCCTTCCTTGACAGGCCCCCCCCCCCCCCCCCCCAGGGTCTGGACTGTGGTCCTCAGAGCTCCAAGGCGTACGGGGAGGCTGTGTCCCGGGCCAAGCAGATTGTGTGGAATGGACCAGTGGGAGTGTTTGAGTGGGAGAACTTCGCCTCCGGAACCAAGAACCTGATGGACCGAGTGGTGGAGGTGACCAAGGCCGGCTGCATCACCATCATAGGTGAGGGGGGGCTGGAGCACCATCTTTCTTTGTAGTTTGTTTTTGTCTCTGCATCTTTGTGTCTCATGGCTGTTGTTGCGGTCTGTGTCCAGGTGGGGGCGACACTGCTACCTGCTGCGCCAAGTGGAACACAGAGGACAAAGTCAGCCATGTTAGTACAGGAGGGGGGGCCAGTCTGGAGCTGCTGGAGGGTGAGACACACACACACACACACACACACACACACACACACACAATGGAAGCAGTTTGATGATGTCATGGTGTTTGTGTGTGCAGGTAAAGTCCTGCCAGGTGTGGACGCCCTGAGCAGCATCTGAACCCCCTGACTGCTGTCTGAGCACTGTTAGACACGTACGTGTGTCTGTCTGTGTGTGTGTGTATGTGTGTGCGTGTGCACGATTCACCTCGGGCCTGATGTCATCATGCTGCGTCGCCACATTGACAGTTTAACAATAGGAAGTGATGAAACATGTGGTGAGGAGAGGTGGATGAAACTTCCTGTTGCACGTTAAGTCTGATCCGCCTGCTGGAGTGTGTGTGTGCGTGTGTATGACAGAGAGTGTTTGAGTGTAGACATATTCTCCTCTGTTCACAACAATAAAAGCGTCTGTGTCAAACGTTTCTCTGATGGTTTTTCATACATCAAGTTTGAGTAGACACACACACACACACACACACACACACACACACACACTTCAAGAGCTTCAGTCCAGAGATCCCAGCAGGAAATGCTTCATGCGTCCATGTCATCTGTGAACTGCTCTGCTGAGATGCTAACATGCTAGCCTGGATAAAGCTCCTGAACCTGATGATTCAGACTGGTGTTGCATCCTATAAATCACACTAATATCTAATGTTAGTAATGTTACTTCTCCATAAGATATAGTCA
Source organism: Karalla daura (assembly GCA_029224185.1). Lineage (NCBI taxonomy): Eukaryota > Metazoa > Chordata > Actinopteri > Chaetodontiformes > Leiognathidae > Karalla > Karalla daura. The sequence goes on along the minus strand of CM055204.1, from coordinate 22,625,346 downwards.
GGCAAAACTCATTTTCTCCTTATTTTTTGTGGTGATGTTGCTGCGTAATGCTTCATTCATGACTGGGATGACGCGCAGCTTGAATTGTGTCTGTGGTGCAGTGAAATGAGCTGTAACGAACTTTGGTGTCAGGAAATTAAATGTATTTAATGTATTTATTTAATGTATTTCAACAGAAGTTCCTCAGGCGTCCAACAGCAGTAGCAGGAGCTCCAGCTCAGCCTGGCTCACACACGTCAACCAGTCAACCAATGAGCTAAACAACCAATCGACTTATCAATTTATCAATCAATGCATCTAGTGACAAACATGGATTCAACCAATAACTGCGGCTGAGCCACTAGTACTTTTTGTATCTCAGTTACATCTCTTACAGTAATTCTGAGGTGTGTGTGTGTGTGTGTGACCAACAGAAAGCAGCCTCAGTTTTCACCACAAAGCTCCACAAGCTTTTTATTCACATAGTGAAGACAGGAGGAGGAGGAGGAGGAGGAGGAGACGCGTCGTCAGGTGGAACCTCTGCTGTCGTTGACGTAGTCGGGCTCATCTTTGAAGAGAAGAAGGAAGAATCCGAACATCAGAGCAGAGCTGGACCAGGAAGTAACCAGAAACTGAATAGGATGTGAGCAGGAAGTGATGAGGAGTGGAGCAGTGACTGGTTAAACAAAGAGGATGCCTCTCTGCTGTAACCACAACTGGAACTCAACTAGTTCCCAGGACAACCCAGGACCGTGTCCCCTACTAATCTCCTCTCTAAGACCACCTCTTCAGTTCTTCTAACTAATGAGGTGAGGAGCATCAGACCACAGCACAGAGTTATCTGGCGCTGACAGACAGACAGGCTGAGCTGGTGGAGCCCGTCCAATAGACTGAGGACAGCAGGACTTCCTGTGAGGACAGCAGGACTTCTGGAGGGGCCTACAGGTGGACGCTGTGGACTCACCTTCATCGTCCTCCTTAGCAACCTGCTCCAGGAACTCCGAGTTCTCGTAGTCGTCGTCGTCCTCTGTGAGGAGACAACAGAGTGAGAGTGGCGCCTCCCTGAGGCCTGGAGGCAAACTGCAGCGATACCCTACCGTCTCTGGCTGCATCCACCTCGATGTTAGCGTAGACACCTGGGTACACAACAGAGGCCACAGGTCAAAGGTCAGAGGTCAAAGTTTAAAGGTCAGAGGTGTCAGGCCATAGGTAATTGATTCAAGGTCAGACGTCAGAATTCAAAGGTCAGAGACCACAGTTTAGAGTTCAGAGGTCACAGGTCATTGATTAAAGACCACAGGTTAGAGTTCAGAGGTCAAAGGTCATTGATTACAGGTCACAGGCCAGAGACCACAGGTTAGAGGTCAGATGTCACAGGTCATTGATTAGTGGTCACAGGTCAGAGGACACAAGTTAGAGGTCACTGGTCATTGATTAGAGGTCACAGGCTAACGTTCAGAGGGCACACGTCAATGATTAGAGGCCACAGGTCAGAGGTCACAGGTTAGAGGTCACAGGTCATTGATTAGAGGTCACAGGTTAGAGTTCAGAGGTCGCAGGTCATTGATTAGAGGTCACAGGTTAGAGGTTAAAGGTCAAATGTTATTGATTACAGGTCACAAGTCAGAGACCACAGGTTAGAGGTCACAGGTCATAGATTAGAGGTCACAGGTCATTGATTACAGGCCTCAGGTCTCAGGTCACAGGTCAGACTCAACTCACCTGCTGCAGGAGCCACTTCCTGCTGCAGCGTCTCCAACGGAGCTCTGAACAGAATAACATAAACTACTAGTTTATTTATTGATCAGTTTATTGATCTATTTGTGACACTGATCACTCTGTTCCTTCTTCTCCTTCTCCTTCCAGGCCAGTTACACATCAGAGCGTCTGAGTTGAATAGACTCACTGCCCTCTTCATTTCTCAACATTATAATAATTCACAACAAACATTTTTGGTGACTCCAGAAAAACTGCAAGAAGAATTTCCCACCAGAACTTAATGGGATGAGATGGAAAATCTGACAAATAATATTACAATGACAACAACCATCATAATCATAATAATAGCAGCTTGCTGTGATTGGCTGACATCTGTCCAATCACAGCACTCCGAGGAATGTCAGCTGCTGATTGATCAATCTCCTTCACACATGAGTTTAAAAATGAATGTGAACACTTACACATATGTGTGCTCCAAACTTCCTGTTTGAGCTGCAGAGACAATCAGTCAATCAATCAGCCAATCAATCAATCAATCAATCAGTTGATCATGTGTGTTACGGTGCCTGCACCATCTGCAATGTTCTGATAGTCCGACTGCTCGTCTGTTTCATCTGGAAAACACCAACAACTTCAGCTCAGTAACTGACACACATACACACACACACACACACACATACATACTCTGTACACAAACACACACATTTACACTGTACACACGCACACAAGCACACACACACATATTGTACACAAACACACACACACACACACACATAAACTGCACGCACATACACAAACATACACTGTACACAAACACACACACACACACACATACACTGTACACAAACACACACACACACACACACACACACATACACTGTACACAAACACACACACACACATATACACTGTACACACACACACAAATATATACTGTACACACACACACATAAACTGCACGCACACACACAAACATACACTGTACACAAACACACAAATATATACTGTACACACACACACACACACACACATACACTGTACACACACACAAACATACACTGTACACACACACACATGCACACACAGGGAGCTCACCTGATTTGAAGACCTGTTCATGTGTGTCTCTGGAGGAACATATGAATCAGTCAGTGTGGAAGAAGTCGCATGTGAGTGTGTGTGTGTGTGTGTGTGTGTGTGTGTGTGTGTGTGTGTGTGTGTGTGTGAAGGAGAGAGCAACAAACCCACCTGCAGGTCCCAGTCACAGTGTCTCTGGTGACTGGAATCAGAGCAGAGTTCATCAATGATCAATCAGTCCGATCAGTGATCGATCTACTGACTACTTACCTGTTTTGGATCGAGTCACAGCGAACCTGCTTCCTGCTCTTTGGCTGATCGGAGAGAGTTCAATGGCAACATTCAGAAATATCCTGTCCACACACACACACACTCTTCTGATCAGTGATCAATACTCACAATGTCTGAGCGTTATAGATCTGGTGCTCCTCGTGAATGATCTCTGAAAAAACAGCAGCAGTGCATCAGTGTGTGTGAGTGTGTGTGTGTGAGAGTGTGTGTGTGTGTGTGTGTCCAGGTCCTGGTCCAGGTCCAGGTCCAGGTCCAGGTCCTGGTCCTGGTCCAGGTCCAGGTCCAGGTCCAGGTCCTGGTCCTGGTCCTGGTCCTGGTCCTGGTCCAGGTCCTGGTCCAGGTCCTGGTCCTGGTCCTGGTCCTGGTCCAGGTCCAGGTCCAGGTCCAGGTCCAGGTCCAGGTCCAGGTCCAGGTCCTGGTCCTGGTCCAGGTCACTCACTGTTTCTCCGCCTGCATCGTAGACAGAGCAGCGCCAGCAGCGTCAATGACAACAGCAACGCCGCCGTCATGGCCGCAGGAAGTGGGGCGGAGCTTCCTGTCATCACTGCACCACAGAGGTCACAAGACATCAGAGGACAGACATCAGAGGTCAGAGGTCAGAGGACAGACATCAAAAGACAGAAGTCTCTCAGATCAGGTCACTGCTGCACGGCTGCAGCACTTCACTTCCTGTCAGCTCAGAGCCACAGGATGTGGTCGATCACTGCTGCAACCCCCACTCTCCTCTCCTCTGTCTCTTTCTCTCTCATCTCTCCTTCCTCTCTCATCTGTCTCTCTCCTCTCTCTCCTGTCTCTCCTCTCTCTCATTTTTTTCCTCTGTCTCTCCTCTCTTCTCTCTCTCCTCTGTCTCTCCTCTCTCCCTCCTCTCTCTCCTCTCTCTTCTCTCTCTCTCCTCTCTCTCCTCTGTCTCTCTCTCTCTCCTCTCTCTCCTCTGTCTCTCTCTATCCTCCCTCTCCTCTCTCTCTCCAGCAGGTCCTACCTTCATCTGCACCTGATCAGGACCTGATCCAGACCTGATATAGACTGACATCTGGATCTGATCTGACCTGATCTGGTCCTGATCTAAACATGACCTGGGTCTGATCTGGACCTGATTTGGACCTGATCTAGTCCTGACCTGGACCTGACCCGGACCTGACCTGTAAGTGATCTGGACCAGATCTGGGCCCGATCTGGACCTCATCTAGACCTACCCTCGACCCGACCTGGACCTGATCTGGACTTGTCCTGGACCTGATCTACACCTGATCTGGACCAGATCTGGAACTGACCTAGACCTGATCTGACCTGACCTGGGTCTGATCTAGACCTCATCTAGACCTCATCTAGACCTAACCTGGACCTGATCTGGACTTGTCCTGGACCTGACGTGGACCTGATCTACACCTGATCTGGACCAGATCTGGACCTGATCTGGAACTGACCTGGGTCTGATCTAGACCTCATCTAGACCTAACCTGGACCCTATCTGGACTTGTCCTGAACCTGACATGGACCTGATCTACACCTGACCTAGGCCTGATCTGGACCTGATTTGGACCTGATCTAGTCCTGACCTGGACCTGACCCGGACCTGACCTAAAAGTGATCTGGACCAGATCTGGGCCCGATCTGGGCCTGATCTGGATCTGGTACAGTGCTGAACAGTTGAACAGTGTACTTCACTGAAGTAGAATTCAAACTGAACACTTCTTGACATTCTGAGGCGGCTCTCTGTGCTCTCTACTCTACTATAGTTCTACGAGTCTTAGAAATACACACACACATTAGAAAACTACTCTTTCTTTTAGTCCCATCAGTACATGTAAATGTAGTTCCTGACCCGCTATATGGTACCGCTACTCTAACTGCACCACCTGGCTAATTTGAAGCTTGTTTAAGTGTTTCTGTCACCACTAACCTCGGTAGTTCAAAGTAAAGTGCTCGTGGAACGGAGCACTTCTCTGACCTCTGTAAACTACTAAACGGATGAACTACTTATACTCAGCGACAGTTAAGATAAAACTTCATCCTGGTTTAATCACTGCTGTCAGTCAGTTGTTTCTCTGAACTACGTCTCATCTGTTAAATGGATGTTGAACCAGTGTCGACACGTTCTCTTCCTCTATCTGCACCAGATGGACGGAGTGAAACCAGTGGAAACGCCACTCTCGACCCTGAATCTCTCTGGCCTCGTTTCAGTGTGTTCGACTGGTTCAGACCTGCAGAAACACCTGCAGCCAGGTCCAGTCAGCGCCTGCTGAAAAGCAGCTGGTTCAGAGGAAACTCAGATGCCATTCTCTCAGGGTCTGATCGACTTTAAGATTCAAGATGAGAAGAGTTTTTACCTTCGGTGGTCTTCACTCTCCTGCAGCTTCACACAGCAGCCACCGCAAGAACTCAGCTTCCTTTTTCAACAGCGGCGGCATCTGTCATACACACACAGGTCGAGGTGTGTGTGTGAGTGTGTGTGTGTGTGTGTGTGAGTGTGTGTGTGTGTGTGTGTGTGTGTGTGTGTGTGTGTGTGTGTGTAAACTTGCTCTCATTTCAGCTGTTTCAGCCACAGCATGGCTCCTCGTCCTGCTCAGTCAAGTGGTCGACTTAGATTTTAGAGTGGGTTTTTACCAGTTAGCATGAAGCTAAGCTAACTGTTCAGGTTCACTGAAGCTAAGCTAAATGTTCAGCTACTGTTCTCACACAGCAATTTGAGTATGCTATAATGCTAAGCTAAGATGAACAGGGTGAACACTTCTTTATATGAAGGTGTTCTCATGCTAACGCTGGTTTCACAGCCCGCCACGTCGAATTCATTCAAAACAAAACAACACAAGCCGAGATCTTCCTAAAACTTTATTCTCAGTTTCATGACACAGACTCTGGTTTATGACATCTGACTCAGTCAAAACCTCGATCTGATGAGCGCCCCCTGCAGGCTGCAGTGGTAGCACACCAGTGAGGTGCCACTCACACAAACGCACAAACACACACACACACACCTGTCCAACACACAGGGCACAGACAGCAGTGGCTGATGGGTTGTTCAGAGGTGGAGGAGGATGTAAACTCGTGCAGGATGAAGACAGCGATATGCTGATGAAGATGATGGTGATGAAGATGGTGATGATGTCATCACTCCTGCTCTTTGTCCTCTCCATGTGTAATGACGTAGCACAGGTTCTTATAATCCAGATTTCCAGCGACATCCAGAGGGAAGTTAGTGAACATCTGGTTCACCTGAAGGAGATGAGTGGATCACAGGGGTCAGCGGGCAGTAGAGGGCAGTAGAGGGCAGTAGAGGGCAGTAGAGGGCAGTAGAGGGCAGTAGAGGACAGTAGAGGGCAGTAGAGGGCAGTAGAGGGCAGTAGAGGGCAGAGAGCAAGATCATCTTCACCTGGGACAAATCCCTCATCGTCCTTTCCTCTGAACATCAAGATGAGTGATCTATTTTTATGTTCTCAGCTTTACCTGAACCTTATTAACACAGTATGAACATGAAGCAGGTGAACAGGTGAGGGGAGAACAGGTGAACAGGTGAGAGGTGAACAGGTGAGAGATGAACAGGCAACCAGGTGAGAGGCGAACAGGTGAGAGATGAACAGGTGACCAGGTGAGAGGTGAACAGGTAATCAGGTGAGAGGTGAACAGGTAATCAGGTGAGAGGTGAACAGGTGAGAGATGAACAGGTGACCAGGTGAGAGGTGAACAGGTGAGAGATGAACAGGTGACCAGGTGAGAGGTGGACAGGTGACCAGGTGAGAGGTGGACAGGTGAGAGATGAACAGGTGACCAGGTGAGAGGTGGACAGGTGACCAGGTGAGAGGTGGACAGGTGAGAGATGAACAGGTGACCAGGTGAGAGGTGGACAGGTGAGAGATGAACAGGTGAACAGGTGAGAGGTGAACAGGTAACCATGTGAGAGGTGAACAGGTGAGAGATGAACAGGTGACCAGGTGAGAGGTGGACAGGTGAGAGATGAACAGGTGACCAGGTGAGAGGTGGACAGGTGAGAGATGAACAGGTGACCAGGTGAGAGGTGGACAGGTGAGAGATGAACAGGTGACCAGGTGAGAGGTGGACAGGTGAGAGATGAACAGGTGACCAGGTGAGAGGTGGACAGGTGAGAGATGAACAGGTGACCAGGTGAGAGGTGGACAGGTGAGAGATGAACAGGTGACCAGGTGAGAGATGAACAGGTGAACAGGTGAGAGGTGAACAGGTAACCATGTGAGAGGTGAACAGGTGAGAGATGAACAGGTGACCAGGTGAGAGGTGGACAGGTGAGAGATGAACAGGTGACCAGGTGAGAGGTGGACAGGTGAGAGATGAACAGGTGACCAGGTGAGAGGTGGACAGGTGAGAGATGAACAGGTGACCAGGTGAGAGGTGGACAGGTGAGAGATGAACAGGTGACCAGGTGAGAGGTGGACAGGTGAGAGATGAACAGGGGACCAGGTGAGAGGTGAACAGGTGAGAGATGAACAGGTGACCAGGTGAGAGGTGGACAGGTGAGAGATGAACAGGTGACCAGGTGAGAGATGGACAGGTGAGAGATGAACAGGTGACCAGGTGAGAGGTGGACAGGTGAGAGATGAACAGGTGACCAGGTGAGAGGTGGACAGGTGAGAGATGAACAGGGGACCAGGTGAGAGGTGAACAGGTGTTGTTACCTCGTCCTCGGTGAACTTGTCGGCCTGAGACATCAGGTGATATTTGATGCTGCAGAAGGAGAATCATAAACATCATGTGAGTATCTCAGTGTGTCCTGCGGCGCCACCTACAGGTTTGACTGTTTTACGCCCAGTCAGGTAAACAGAGGTAGCAGTGTTAACATGCTAATGTTAGCCTGCTAACACCTTAAACTACAATGATAAACAGAGCAAAATATCTTCAGGAGATAATGTTATCAAGCTAATGTAAGCATGAGACCAGGTCAGTAAGCTAGCCATAGCATCAGCATCTGGTAAGGATGGTGAGGAAGAAGAGTACGTACTCCTCTCCTCGCAGAACGCCTTTTCCTTCAGGATCGAAGATCTTGAACGCGTTGAGGATGGTTTCCTCTGGGTCGGTTCCTAGAGGATCACAACATGTTTCACAGGCACGTTTAGTTCCAGCAAAGCTTCATCTCAGCTCCAGGTCTGAGCAGTGAAGAAGAGGAGGCCTCACCCTTCAGCTTCTCTCCAAACATGGCCAGGAAGATGGTGAAGTTGATGGGCCCAGGAGCCTCCTTCATCATCTCATCCAGCTCATCGTTTCCCACATTGAGACGCCCTGAGGACAAGCAGAACACAGTGACCACTCCCTGTGAGGCTCACACACACACACACACGCACACACACACACACCCTCACCAAGAGCAGCGTAGGTGTCCCTCAGGTCGCCTTTATCAATGAAACCATCTCTGTTCTGATCCATTATGGTGAATGCCTGAAGATACAGATAGATTTCATCTGAAGAGAGAGAGAGAGACAAAGACACCTAGACACAGAGAGAGAGAGGGAGAGAGGTTGTGTCTCACCTCCTTGAACTCCTGGATCTGTGACTGTTCAAACATGCTGAACACGTTGGAACCGGCCTCCGCCGTCTTCTTCTTGGCTTTTTTTGGGGCCTGATGGCAGGAAGTAAGAGACGTCACATGTGTGTGTGTATGTGTGTGTGTGTGTGTGTGTGTGTGTGTGTATGTGTCCTGAGTGGTCTCAGGAGTGAGGGCATAGGCGACAGCTCTGAGCTTCCTTTTTGTTTGTTTGTGTTGTCAACACAAACAAACATGTCAGCTTAGATACAGTAACACTGCAACATCTGTCTGTAGAAACACGAACATCTGCATTTGCACCTTAACATCTGCAGTAACACACTAACCACTAGCCATAAACCAGCAACATAGCAACATCTACACTAACTGTAACACAGTAAGAAGTAACATATCCATCCGTCTGTTATCTGTGACTACACTGCCTGACCAGAGTCAACGCTAGCTGAGGAGGAGCACGAGGAGGAGGTCTTACCATGGCGACGGCGTCTCAGCAGCCTGTGGCAGGAGGTGGCGTTGGCGGTGGCGGCGCCCGGGTGGTTTTATAGCCAAGGCTCCGCCCACTACCTGGGCTAAGTTTAGTAGTGGATCCACGGTGCAGGTATTCTGGCCTTATAGAGGCTGAGGATTCAGAGCCATCTTCATCATCCATAAAACTTCTATTGTTGTCCATTGTATTGACAGGGAGAGCTGTCAGCACGGGGGTGGGGAGTTGGGGGGTGGGGGTGGGGGGGTGGGGGGGGGGACAAATGCTCATACCTGAAGCTTCATCCAGACTAATCTTAGCTCAGTAGCAGCCATGTTAGCGCCAGGATAAAACAATAACCCACAGTGTCTGACTGACCCCCCCCCCCCCCCCCCCCCCCCCCCCCCCACCATTCTGGATTCATCTGTTGCTCTGTAGTTTCACTGTAACTCGGTCTGTCTAGTCTCCAACCTGAATCAACCTCTAACTTGAGCTGACCTCTAACCTAAGATGACCTCTAACCTTTATGAAAATATCTTAGAGTTTAAGGTTGTTTCAACCGCAGAACAACAGCAGAACCTGCAACTCAAGGTCTCATGGCCTTGAAACAGGTGTCTTGGATGATTGTGTGTCCTCTGAAGCAGGTGTATATTTTTATATCCATCACGTATGGTATGTATGTACTATGTGTGTGTGTGTGTGTGTGTGTGTGTGTGTGTGTGTGTGTGTGTGAACACAGACAATGGAATGATCTGAACAGGTGTTTAGTGCAGGAAGAATGCTGATAACAGATGTTGGGACACTGTCCATGTAGCGAGACAACAGAATAATAGAAGGAAGCTCCAGAGCCAGCCAGCTCCATCTCAAAGTGATCGATAGGTTGAAGTGAAACTGTGAAACAGCAGTATAATAAGTAAAAGCTGCACTGTAGTTGTGTAAGTCCTGGTATCTTTGATACCGTGATCATTTCTCATATAACCACACATGAAAGAGTGGTTTTACATCATTTCTATTTAAGATTCACTGCCTAGTGTGGCAAGATGGCTCGTTCACATTAAGGTGAGCACACTCTGAGCAGACACCCAGCCGTGAGCCTCAGGTCCCCTCATCTTCCTTAATCCATGGTGATGTGTGACCTCACTGGAACACATGCCGGATCACAGTGGGAGAAGCAGAGGATGATGGGACTAATCTTTCACATCATAATGTGATAGTTAGATATTGTTATAACAATAAACTTTTCACATAATTATGATACTTCTTTCTCAGTGTGGCAGCAATATGCTTCCGTACCAAGAGTAGTGAATATTCTCCATTATTTTCACATCCATGTTTATATGAACAATAGCCGCCTGTTTCCCATTCCTACGTTTATACTGCTTTTATGCTTATATTTCTTAATCTTTTATTACATAAAACGTTTTTTTCCTACAATTTTAGATGCTGCTGACAAACATGCACATATCTTCATAGAGGGATGAATAAAAGTCTTATCTTAGCACTGTACTATTGTTTCACATTAGTACTTAACCATCACAGTTCACAGAATCTCTTTTTCTTTAATCTGAAAAGTAAATAAATTATTAAGATGAATGAGCTGAGCTATAATAATAAGACAATAATGAGCTAGAATAATAAAATACTGCAAACAGTATTATTATTGTTGTTGTTGTTATTATTGTGTTGTGTTGTGTACAAGCCCCAACCCTCCGTGACGTCACCCATTGGTTTGCGAAGGACGTGAATGAAGCCAGGATGTGAGTTGCAGGCGGCTGCCATCAGAGACCAGAGGGCGGGGGTGAGTGACGGACATAACCCTTCACCTCCGTCCTCCTCCACACTCCCACTGATCCATACTGGTTACCAGAGAATAACCTGGCCATACTAACCAGGTTAACACAGTCTACTGGTCCAGTTAATGTGACTCTCCTCTGTGAGGCTCCCCTGTCAATCAAATGGACCCGCCCATATTCATTCATTTCTTTAAGCTCTGATATCTCATTAATCATGGAATTATTTGCTAATCGACCTCCATATTACACGCTGGCACAGGAAACTTTAGCTGCTGAAGCCGGAGTGAGATATGAAATAAAATGACTGAATGAGTATTTCATGATTGAAAATGGTGTTTATTGACTGGGTGTGTATTGGAGAAAGTGTTTCTTTGAGCCAGACCTAGAGGATCTCCGTGGTACTGCAATAAAATTGACTTCCGCGTAGGCTTCATTTTTTGTACTGGAAGACTGCGTACATCTTTTATATACATCATAAGTGTCTTCCTCTCTCCTGGTCAGTGCAGGTGTATGCTGGTGCAGGTGTTTGCTGCCCCCCTCTGGCCAGTCTTGGTTTCGTCTTCAGGAGCATCTAAGCCTCTCCGTTCCGCTCCGGTTCAGTGGTTGTAGCTGCTCTGGTCCCGCGCTGAGGACTGGTTCGGTTTATTTCGGTTCGGTCTGTTCAACGAAAAGAGCGAGCTGGCTGACGCCAGACAGCCCATTTTGCGCATGCGCAAAGCCTGTTGTCACTGTTGTTGTTTGTGGTGGTGGTCGCGCGCCGCGCGCTCGCGCTCTCTCCGCGCGTTGACCGGTTCCGGTTCTGCTCGTCGCGCGCATGCAGCAGAATGGCTCGAGCGGTTCTAACGGTTCGGAGGGTCCGGCCCGTCCGGACGGTCCGGAGGGTCCGATCGGGCCCCGGCAACCCCGGCCCTTCAGCCCGCTGCCCGCGGCCTCTACCCGGGTCCGCAGGTTCCTCCAGGACCGGAGGACGCTGCCGCTGCCCCGCGTCATGGTCGTGTTCTCCGCCGACAAACCGGGAGACGCCGCGTCTGGACACGAAGCTGCGGAGGACGGAGTCCGCAGAACCGAGCCTGCGGCACCGAGTCTGGCCCTCAGCAAACCGCTGGACCCGGCCCAGCTGCAGGAGGTAGGACGGCACCAGACCGGGCCAGGGCCAGGGACACACAAGCTAAGCTAACGGCTATCAGGACAAATATGTTGAACAGTCAGGAGGAAAGTCAGATGGAGAGTCAGAGAGGACATGACAGACAGTCAGGTGATGGACAGGCAGACAGGACATGACAGACAGGCAGACAGGACATGACAGACAGTCAGATCATGGACAGACAGGCAGGACATGACAAACAGTCAGGTGATGGACAGTCAGGTGATGGACAGACAGGTGATGGACAGACAGACCGGTGATGGACAGCTCTCCTAGCTCTCAGACCTGTCAGCATTAACCGCTGAGTCCTGACTTGAGGATCAGGTGGGTGTCTCTGATTGGCTGTCAGTGACCATGTGACCGTGGGTGCACAGGGACAGGTGCCTGGCTCAGTAATCCTCTTAGGGGTGTGGCCTGTCACTGACTGTTGTCATGGAAACATCAACACTGACTGTCTCTGACTGACCGATGCTAGTTGGAACCAGCTGTAAACATCTGGAAGACTACGAAGAGCAGCTGTGTGTTGCTCAGATCAGGGGGGGGCCCGGAGGAGCCAGATGTGAGGAGGATCTGATGTAACATGACTGTAGCTTTAATCTGCTCTGGAGGCAGAGACATGGACAGATGATTCTTGAAGGAATTCATGGAAGCTTCACAATCAACAAGCATCAACAGAAGCATTGAGGTGATTGCTGCGCCGACCGTCTCCCTGCAGAGGTGCCGTGGTGAGCATGGAGCTCTGCAGCAGCAGCCTGGGCAGGAAGTGAGGCGGGTCTCAGCTGCGTGCAGCCCTGGACTCACCTGGACGTCCTGGCCAGCTGCAGGCTCAGGGAAGGAAGACAGACAGAGCTGGTGAGATGTGTGAGGGACTGTCAGTCAGTCAAGTCTCCCAGTCAGTTGTACAAACAAGGTGAAGTGATCAACTGGGGCAGTCGAGCTGGGTTCAGAGCATCCAGCAGAACCAGTCAGAACCAGTCAGAACCAGTCAGAACAGGTCAGAACAGGTCAGAACCAGTCAGAACAGGTCAGAACCAGTCAGTCACCTACATACAGCAGAATTCATATTGAATGAGGCGCTACTAAAGGCAGCTACAAACCAACATGTCGGCTGCTGCTGCTGCTGTATCTGCCTGTCTGCCTGCCTGTCTGCCTGCCTGTCTGCCTGCCTGTCTGTCTGAGCCAGGTTAATCAGGTCAACAGAAGTGGTGGTGCAGAACAGATCTGAATCTCTTGAACTTCTGATCTTCACCGTTCCACCTGTGCTGCTGGCTCAGTTTCCAGAAGTCATCTCTCTGAACGTTGGGGGCATGTACTTCACCACCCGCCTGTCCACACTGAGGCGGTTTGAGGACACCATGTTGGCGGCCATGTTCAGTGGGCGTCATCACATCCCACGAGACGCAGACGGACGCTACTTCATCGACCGCGACGGGACGTACTTTGGGTGAGTGGCATGGCGGCGGCGGGGGGGGGGGGGGTGGTTGGCCTGGAAAGGAGGTGCTCTAGCTCCTCTAACATGAAAAACCTGTCCTCTCCTTCCATTGATCTGTCTTATCCATCTCAGCTATCGCCTCTTGCTGCACTGGAAGCACTCATACCATCCCTCAACTGTTAGTCGCTCTGGATCAAAGCACCTCAAATGAGTGAATGTAATGAAATGTAATGAGGGTGGAAACCAGTGCATGGGTGCAGTATGACTCATGACATATTAACCAAAGTCAAAAGTACTCTGACCAATCAGTGGCCAGGAACCACCTGATGTCATGTTTAGGACCACTATCGCTGACATCACACTTAAGTAGCATTTTGGCTAATCAGAAGCTCAGAGGAGGTAAACAAATGAGGGCATGCCTTTGGGGCAATAGGACTTCAGATGAGGCTGCACACACAGATGGAGATACCGCCTCCCACCACCAGGGGGCAGTCACCAGGCTTCACTGTCAACCCCAATTTATGGAGCCAGTCCATCTCAAACACTTTTTTGCAGAATGACAAATATATTCATTTAAAAAAGAGAAAAACAGTGTGGATAGTGTGGCGCTGTGTATCCTGGACTCGGAGGAGAGTAAAATTAATAGATTTAAACTGATCAGCAGAGATGAAATTACAAAAAGGTTTCAGGTCCACTCTGAAAACAGAATTTTGGTTCCCAACCCCATCCATCCAACCCCAGCCCACAGTTCAAACAAGTCTGAACTGAGGTACTAGGCCAACCATTAGTTGAACGAGATATTTAGCAAAGTGACAGAGACTTGTCCTCTCCTGAGCCACCACCATCAAGGCTCAAAAGCAAATGCAGATCTCATGAAATATGAACAACAGCACTCAGAGTGAAGGTGTTTGACTCATGTAAGAAGTAGATGGAGGAAAAGGTGGTTTTATGTGAATGCTGGTCAGTGTCTGTCCATCCAGCTGGTTCTGTCTTCAGCCTGTCTAAATGCAGATGTTCTCAGCCTGTCTAAATGCAGCTGTTCTCAGCCTGTCTAAATGCAGATGTTCTCAGCCTGTCTAAATGCAGATGTTCTCAGCCTGTCTAAATGCAGATGTTCTCAGCCTGTCTAAATGCAGCTGTTCTCAGCCTGTCTAAATGCAGCTGTTCTCAGCCTGTCTAAATGCAGATGTTCTCAGCCTGTCTAAATGCAGATGTTCTCAGCCTGTCTACATGCAGATGTTCTCAGCTTGTGCTGCCTGCAGGTTGTGAAGCATGGCTGAGGTGTATGCAGTGGTCAGTCCTGTTCACTGATCCTGTCTTGGTATGCAGAGACATTCTGAACTTCCTGCGGGAAGGCGAGCTGCCCCTCAGGGAGCGGGTGCGTGCGGTGCACAGGGAGGCCCAGTACTACTCCATCGGACCGCTGCTGGACAGCCTGGAGGACACGCAGCCACTCACTGGAGAGAGAGTGCGACAAGCCTTCCTCGACCTGCTGCCCTACTACAGAGGTACCTGTGACCGGCTGTTAGCATGGACTAGCTTTTAGCCCTGATGTAAACACAGTGTCTCTCTCCATGTAACTTGTGACCTGAGCCTCTTGTGTTGCAGAGAACCTGGAGCGCATCGTGGAGATCGCCAAGCTGAGGGCCATGCAGAAGAAGGCTCGCTTCGCCAAGCTGAAGATCTGCGTCTACAAGGAGGAGATGCCCATCACGCCGTACGAGCGGCCGCTCTTCAACTCTCTGCGCTTCGAGCGCTCGGACGGCGAGGCCAAGCTCTTCGAGCACCACTGCGAGGTGGACGTGTCGTTCGGGCCGTGGGAGGCGGTGGCCGACGTGTACGACCTGCTGCACTGCATCGTCAGCGACCTGGCGGGGCGGGGCATCGCCGCCGAGCAGCAGTGCATCGGGGTCTGCGACAAACACCTCATCAACCACTACTACTGCAAGAGGCCCATCTACGAGTTCAAGATCACCTGGTGGTGACGCTGCCAGGGGGGCGGGGCCACGGCAGGAAGCTTGCCCCGCCCCACAGGCGGCTCCTTGGTGCATTAATGCCTGGGCGTGGCCTCAGGCCTGGTGATGTCACTGCTGACCTCATCGAGCTGAAGCGGCTCCACGACCCCATTGTCCCTAGTGGGTGGGGGGTGGGGGGTGGGGGGGGGACTCCTCCTGGACACCCGTCTCCCCAGCAGCAGCCCCTGAGGAGCACTCATCTCAGGGGGAGGTGGCACTTCCTGTCCGTCCCAGGTCCCTGAATGTGTCGGGGGCGGAGCCACAGGACTCCTGTTAGAGGTGTGTCCAGGTGTGAGGAGGTCACCTTCATGTTTTCTATCGTTCTGTCTCTGTTAGCTTCTAGGAAGCTCCAGTCCTGTCTGGGTTTGTAGAGAACAATTCATTTTTATTATTTATGTTCAAATAAAAACAGCTGTGAAACACCTGCATCCTGTCTGCTCTGTCTGAGGACACTCCACCACTAGGCGGAGTACAGGTGTGTGTGAGTGCGTGCACTGCAGCTCGGTGTGTGTGTGTGTGTGTGTGTGTGTGTGTGTGTGTGTGTGTGTGTGTGTGTGTGTGTGTGTGTGTGTGTGTGTGTGTGTGTGTGTGTGTGTGTGTGTGTGTGTGTGTGTGTGTGTGTATCAGCAGCACTCTCTTGTCCAGAGCTCTGTCATCGTCAGTGAAGGCATCACCAGAGGAGCTGTCAGTCATCTTCAAGATGATGTCACTGCTGAATCACATGAGGATGTGTGTCATAAGTGAGACTCCACCTGTCTCACCCTCCACTTGCCTCCTCCCTCTCCCCCTCTTCCTTCCTCTGCCTTCACTTCTCTTCCTTGTCTTTGACCTGTCTCCTCCTCCTCTCCCTTCTCCCTCTCTCATCCTCTCCTCCCTCTCCCTCTCTACCTGCCTCTCTTCCTTGTCTTTCACCTGTCTCCTCCTCCTTTCCCCTCTCCCTCTCCCTCTCTACCTGCCTGTTTCCTGTCTTTCAGCTGTCTGCTCCTCCTCTCTCCCCTCCCCCTCCCTTCTCTCTCTATTTTCTTACCTCTCACCCTCCCCCTCCCTCTCTCCTCCAGCTGCGGGTGGAGGCTGTAAGGCTGCGAGGCTGCGAGGCTGAGGTTGTGTTTCAGGCTGTAGATGTGAGGCTCGGTGTGCGTGTGTGTGTGTGTGTGTATGAGTGTGTGTGTCGGTAGGTCGGTCCGGTGCTGCTGCTGGCCGTGGGGACCGGAGGATGAAGATCCGGATCGTCGCTGCTGCTCACGGTAAGAAGCTGCTTCCGTCTCTGCGGGGCCGCTTACATAAGCAGGCTGCGGCACCGGGACCGGACCCGACCGGCCCGGGATCGGTCTGGGGCTCCGGTTCGGTAGCAGCGACTCGGGGCCGGGAGGAGCAGCGGACCCCGCTGCAGGGCCCCGGGTCCCCGGTGCCGCGGGTTAGCGGCTACCAGTGCCCTCCTCTTCCTCACCATCTTCATCGCCACTGTTATCATCAGTCGGATGTGGATCAACCTCCGTCTCCATGGCAACGAAACATCTCCAGGCCGCGAGCCCCGCTCCGCTTCCTGCATCTGATGGAGGCACAGGCCGGACCTTCATCTGTCTCCACCATCATCTTCATCACCTTCATCATCATCGTCTTTATCTTAATCACAGGCCGGACCTTCATCTCCACCATCATCATCATCATCAAGATGGATGAAGCATTCATCATTTACCTATCTTCCCCACCATCACCCGATCTCCGTGTTCAACTTCATCTTCTTCACCAGCATCATCGTCAAATCACAGGTCGATCCTTCATCATCACCATCACCACAGCTTAGATCCTCATCCCGATGCCAGGCTGCCATCAGCACCATCACCATCATCATCTTCATCATCTTCATCATCACCACTGATGACTCCTCATTTTCGTCTTGGCCTGATGTGGGAACTTCTGCTGTGAGATGAAGATGATCACGATCGTTTCATTGGGCGTTTCAATCTGACTGGGAGGAGAGAGTGTGTGTGTGTGTGTGTGTGTGTGTGTGTGTGTGTGTGTGTGTGTGTGTGTGTGTGTGTGTGTGTGTGTGTGTGTCCTGACCTGCTGAGCTCGGTCGGATACACACCTGCGCGTGCGCGCACACAGACACTCTCTCTCTCTCTCTCACACACACACACACACACACTTGCGGCCGAACATGACAGCCGCAAGTGGAACCGTAATAGGACGAACACTTACTTTGCAGTATAAATCAATCTAATGATATTAACAACATACACAGATTACTCAGTCAGAGGAGTGTGTGAAGTACATGCTCACTCACTCTAACGTTTGTTCAACAAAAAAAGAAACTCAAAGTCAACGGAAATATTTAGAAACAGAAACCATTCTGAGGGTTTTTCCTTGGAGAAAAATGTTCTTTTTTGCTCTGAGTTTTTCAGCTGCACCATCTGTTTTTCAGAAACATTCTCTCTGAACAAGCCAGCGAGTCCAGCTGACCACATAAAGCAGCTCCACCAAAAGCTAAATAGCTTTGGCTAAAGCCAAAGAGGCTACGCTAGAGGAGCTAAGCTAAAAAACCACCAGAGCGGAGCAGACAGGTGGTAGGTGGTGTCTGTAGACACAGAGGCTGAGAGACAGAGATACAGAGATACAGACACAAAGAGTCAGGCAGCCTCGTTGAAGCAGCAAGGACTCAGGGGTCCTGGGCTCTGCATGTTCTGCTCTGTCCGTGGAGCTCTCCTCTGCCTGCTTCCTGAACTCTGAGTGTGTGTGTGTGTGTGTGTGTGTGTGTGTGTGTGTGTGTGTGTGTGTGTGTGTGTGTGTGTGTGTGTGTGTGTGTGTGTGTGTGTGCCCTCTGCTCCAGGCTTCAGTGACCCTCAGTGAACCCTCATGGAGCAGGATGTGGAGAGCCCGGCCATCGTCAGACAGCCCCGGCTGCCCAAGCAGGCCCGCCAAGACCTGCCCAAGCAGCTGGAGGAGCAGGACCGCACCAAGAAGATCCAGCGCTATGTGCAGAAGGACGGAAAGTGCAACGTCCACCACGGGAACGTCCGGGAGACCTACCGCTACCTGACGGACATCTTCACCACGCTGGTGGACCTGAAGTGGAGGTTCAACCTGTTCATCTTCGTGCTGGTCTACACGGTGACCTGGCTGTTCTTCGGCTTCATGTGGTGGCTCATCGCCTACCTGCGTGGAGACCTGGAGCACCTGGCGGACAACGACTGGACTCCCTGTGTCAACAACCTCAATGGGTTTGTGTCGGCGTTCCTGTTCTCCATCGAGACCGAGACCACCATCGGCTACGGATACCGGGTCATCACGGACAAGTGTCCGGAGGGAATCCTGCTGCTGCTGGTGCAGTCGGTGCTGGGCTCCATCGTCAACGCCTTCATGGTCGGATGCATGTTTGTCAAGATCTCGCAGCCCAAGAAGCGAGCGGAGACCCTCGTGTTCTCCACCAACGCCGTCATCTCCATGAGGGACGGCCGGCTGTGCCTGATGTTCAGGGTCGGAGACCTGCGGAACTCGCACATTGTGGAGGCTTCGATCAGAGCAAAGCTCATCAAGTCCAAGCAGACCAAGGAGGGCGAGTTCATCCCGCTGAACCAGACGGACATTAACGTGGGCTACAACACCGGCGACGACAGGCTCTTCCTGGTGTCACCGCTCATCATCTGCCACGAGATCAACCAGAGCAGCCCCTTCTGGGACATCTCCCCAGCTCACCTGGCCAAGGAGGAGCTGGAGATCGTGGTCATTCTGGAGGGGATGGTGGAGGCCACCGGTGAGTTCTCGCTGCTCTGGATCATATCTCCTGCATTCTATACATCTACTCTATTCTATGTACTCTGTTCTATTCTATTCTATTCTATGTTATTCTCCTCCAGTAAACTGTACTCAGCTCCACTCTTGACAAGTCTACTATATTCTAGTATATTCTAGTCTTCTCCACTCCTCTGTTGCGCTCCATCCTGCTCTGTTTGTGGAAACCCAGGAGATGTTTCTGCTTCTGCCGTCGGGGCCACAGGTTCCCCGCTCCTCCAGTTGACGTACTAAACTATGGCAGGGTCAGATTTGGTGTGAAAGTCTGCTCTTTCTCATGTCAATTCCTTTTTTATGAATCCCAAACGATAAGTAGAGAGGGCACACGCATGCTTGAGCAGCGCCACAGGTTTCCACAGGAGGACCCAGATCTTTGACAGTTTCCTGTTTGACCTCATCTCATGAACGTTTTCCCTGGTTTGGAACACGTGAACACACTTGTCACAGTCGTCATACCTCGTGTTATTGTAAATGTTGTTTACCTGAGCTTCCTCTGAGGCTCAGGCAGGACGGACTGCAGCAGGAGCTCTGAGGTCTCAGCTTCACCTGGCCTACGCACCCACACAGCCCTCAGGAGTCAAAGGTCAAAGAGGCTGCAGCCACAACGCTCTGAACCACCACACACACACACACACACACACACACACACACACACACACACACACACACACACACACACACACACACACATCAGATCAGCGTCTCCTGTGGTCACCTTCCACCCCATTGATTGTTCCTCAGTCCCAGTCTGCTGTGAGCTCCTCAGACACACACACACACACACTCAGCAGCATCAGCTCTGTATCTCCTGTGACCCAGGAACATCTGTGTGTCCTCCTCTGAACATCTGATGATGTTAGAGCAGAGGAAGTGAAGATCCCTCACTGAGAGGAATCAGCTTCACAGGCCTCACCTGGGGCGGGGCTGAGGTCACATGGGGCGGGGCTGAGGTCACATGGGGCGGGGCTGAGGTCACATGGGGCAGGGCAGAGGTGAGTGTGAGTATACTCTGACCAATCAGCATCTGGTTCCTGTCTGGTTCCTGGTCGTTAGAGCTTGAAGGGAGGAGTCACCAAACAGGTCAACTGGAGCCTCCAACCAGAGCAAATCTGACCAATGGGAGAGCAGAGGAGCAGAGGGGGAGGAGCTACTGTTTGAGGGAGATGACGTTACACAGAGAGCGTGGAGTAGGAAAATGGATGAATAAAAAAAAAACAGGACACAGACTAGAAGCACCATGCACATGAAATGGTGCCTGTAGTGTGACGGTCAACCAGGAAGTGAAGCTGTGAGGACGTGTGGCGAGGCCAGGCTCTTCACCCTGAGTGTTGTCTTGCAGGCATGACGTGCCAGGCGAGGAGCTCGTACGTCAGCAGTGAGATCAAGTGGGGGTACCGCTTCACCCCGGTGCTGACCCTGGAGGACGGCTTCTACGAGGTCGACTACAACAGCTTCCACGACATCTACGAGACCAACACGCCCCCCTACAGCGCCAAAGAGCTGGCTGACATCACCACCCGCACCCGCCTGCCGCTCACCTGGTCCCTGGCCAGCAAGCTGAGCCAGCAGGGGCTCCCCGAGGCCGAGCCGGAGCCGCCGGAGCCCCGCGTCGGCCCCGAGGGCCAGGACGAGAGCGAGCAGCCCGAGAGGAACGGGGACATCGCCAACATGGAGAGCGAGTCCAAGGTGTGAGACAGAGGAGCTCAGGGCGCCGCGCAGGTGAGAATCCCAGGACCAATGAGCACACAGATCGCGTGTGACCCCGCCCCCGCACACAGAACTGCCACCTAGGGGCGAGTGCATGTTCCAAACACGTGGTGACGTCCTGCCGATCAGATTCCTGTTATTTTTTCTATTAAGATTGCAACGGGCATTTGCATAAGTATTTTTGTACATACTCTGAAATGTTTTGAACTCCTGGTTTTGTTGCGGCGTGAATATTTGACAGATGTTTGATACTAATACCTTTAGGCTAGTCCTGTACATATTCTCTGCCTTACTGTACGTACAAAGCTTTCATCATGTTTTTCAGGAATATATCAGCATGTATAAACATTATCCGCCGTTCATTTATCTCGTATTGTGTAGATACTGTATGATGCTAAAGTTAGAGTCTCTCTCTCACACACGTCTGTGGATGCAAACTAGTGGAAACCAATGACCGCTGCTCCCCTGAGTGACCAGCCCAGTGACTCCACACAACGGCCCTTTAAAACCTGCTTTTTGTCACTTTGCACATTGGAGGCTTCTGGTGGACAAAGATAGTTGCTAATAAACTCTTCACATGTCACCAAACAGTATCAATAAACAGAACACTGTTGCATAGTTGGTACATGCAGATTTTTAAAAACGTGTATGTATGTATATATGTGTGTGTGTGTGTGTGTGTGTGTGTGTACTGTTGTGTTGGGGGCGGGGTCATGCCGGGTTGGGGTCATTGAAGGCAGCAGTCTGTCTGTCACTTGATGAAACAGTGGCTAAAGAAGCACAGGAAGAACGGAAGAGACCAAAACAAGGAGCCTGGAAACAAAGACGCACCTGACACATACAGGGAGTAACACACACACACACACACACACACACACACACACACACACACACACACACACACACACACACACACACACACACACACACACACGAGGCTGAACAAGTCTGGTCCAATGAGGTCTTTACTGTAATCAGTGGTTTCACAGGCGAGAAGAGCAGTCATGAAATGCACAGATGTTTTCCAGTGGCTGGCTGAGCCAATCAGAACAGGGTCACGGCAGTGAGCGCAGCATGTTAGCATCGTCTACCTCATTATCAGCACCACCATCAGTTTGTTCTAAAAACACAACTAAGTATGAGATATGTGATCTACAGTGCATTTCACAGCAACAACTCATTTTAAACAATATCAAAATCAGTGACAAAGACCAGGAGCAACAAGCTGGCCTCACACAGTGACATGTATCAAAATAAAACCTCTCTATTAAATAGCATTAGCATTTGAACATTAGCACAGCCACACGTCAACATTAACAACCTGTCAGCATCAGGCAATCTCAGGTTCGTTGTCACATGATCAATCAACTGTTTGTTCGTCTAATAAAGGCAGAAAAATCAAAGTAAAACTAAATATTCAAGTTGAAGTTTCATGTTGAAATCTGTCTGCTGGTTCACCGTGGTGCATGGCTGCAGCTGCTGATCTGCCAGTCTCTCATCTCTCACCACATTGTCTTCACGCTAGCTGCTAAAATGCTAACAGGCCAGACACCTGTGACCAACAGTCTGTCAGCACGAATGTTTGTTTCAGTGAAATGTTACGAGGGGAAGAAACGAGTCGCCACTGCTGACGCTCAGCTCCGGAAGCTTTTCACACCATTGGGAACTTTCCTCTGTTCCGACCAGAGCACCCAGCAGAGTTCTATGACCTCCCAAACCAGAGGAGAACTTCCTCCAGGTGTGACTCCTAGTTAGAAGAACTCTGGTCTGAGAAGCGCTGCAGCTCCTCCTGGAGGTTCTCTGAACACAACAGGAACCATGAGAGATGTGGGGCCACAGCCAGGGGCCGCAGCCAGGGGCCACAGCCAGGGGCCACAGCCAGGGGCCGCAGCCAGGGGCCACAGCCAGGGGCCACAGCCAGGGGCCACAGCCAGGGGCCGCGGCCAGGGGCCGTGGCGCCGCAGCCAGGGGCCGCAGCCAGGGGCCACAGCCAGGGGCCACAGCCAGGGGCCACAGCCAGGGGCCGCAGCCAGGGGCCACAGCCAGGGGCCACAGCCAGGGGCCACAGCCAGGGGCCGCGGCCAGGGGCCACGGCCAGGGGCCACGGCCAGGGGCCACAGCCAGGGGCCGCAGCCAGGGGCCACAGCCAGGGGCCGCAGCCAGGGGCCACAGCCAGGGGCCGCAGCCAGGGGCCACAGCCAGGGGCCGCAGCCAGGGGCCACGGCCAGGGGCCGCGCCGTCCGTCAATGAGAAACATGTCACATCCTCTCTCTGTCCTGAGGAGCCGGGAGGGAGGAGGCGCCTGGAGGAGCAGGTGTGACTGTCTGGACCTCCTCATGAGCAGAAGCTCCTCACTGGGCCACGTCCCCCCCCCACCTGGTCCCAGCTCAGAGCAGGACCGTCCTGACTGGGAACACTGGCTGGGGCAGACTGGGGCGGACTGGGATGGACTGGGGCAGACTGGGACAGACTGGGACAGACTGGGGCAGACTGGGGCAGACTGGGACAGACTGGGACAGACTGGGACGGACTGGGGCGGACTGGGGCAGACTGGGACGGACTGGGGCGGACTGGGACAGACTGGGGCAGACTGGGGCGGACTGGGGCGGACTGGGACAGATTCGGGCAGACTGGGGCAGACTGGGGCGGACTGGGGCGGACTGGGGCAGACTGGGACAGACTGGGGCGGACTGGGGCGGACTGGGACAGACTGGGGCGGACTGGGGCAGACTGGGACAGACTGGGACAGACTGGGGCGGACTGGGGCAGACTGGGGCAGACTGGGATGGACTGGGGCAGACTGGGACAGACTGGGGCGGACTGGGGCGGACTGGGACAGATTGGGGCAGACTGGGGCAGACTGGGGCGGACTGGGGCGGACTGGGGCGGACTGGGGCAGACTGGGACAGACTGGGACAGACTGGGGCAGACTGGGGCAGACCGGGGCGGACTGGGACAGGCTGGGACAGATTGGGACAGACTGGGACAGACTGGGGCAGACTGGGGCAGACTGGGGCAGACCGGGGCGGACTGGGGCGGGGCCGTTAGACCGCGGGGGGTGGAGCCCAAACACCAGGGGACAGGGATCGGGGCCACTGGCGGAGGCGGGGTGGAGCCGGAGCAGACCAGGCCTGACTGGACGCCTTCAGCCAGAGCGGACTAGTCCAGACTTTCTGGAGTCCTACTTGACTTAGTGCTACTTTCCCAGCAGCTCCGAGCGTTTTTAGATGCATCACATCTTGTTTTCTTGTTCTGTTTCTGTTCCTTCATTCCTTTTCACCCACTGTGAGCTACAGCGCCCCCACTGCTTCTGTGGATTAATTGCAGCTTCATGCATATCAGCTCAACAACCAGAGTAACCCTGAAATATATGAATGGGCTTTTAGTGGAGCTGGAGTCCAGACCACCACCGTGTGGAGCTGGGTCCCACACTATCCGGGAGTGAAAGCTCCTTCACTCTGCTTGTTGTGTGAGTGGATGAACTGATGTGAACAGATGAGGTGAGACAGGTGTGTGTGTGAGTGTGTGTGCGTGTGCGTGTGCGTGTGCGTGTGTGTTCCTCCTCTAGCCAGCGAACACCTGTGGTGTGAGAGGTGGGGGCAGGTCTTCAGCGTCCTGGTGGTTCCTGTCCATGCTATCCATGCCAGCATCAGCAGCGGTGGTGGCGGGGGCGGGGGCGGCGGGGGGGCGGGGCAGCACCTCCAGAGGATGCTTGTGCAGCACGTCAGAGACCTGCCGCTGCACCCCCCCCCGGCCAGGCCTGGAGCTCCGCCCCCAGGCTGTGGGCGGCGGCCAGCAGCGCGTCCTGCCGGCCGCTCAGGCCCGACAGCAGCTGCAGGTTGAGGTGGAGCTGCTCCAGCACCGGGCTGCAGGGGGCGCCGGGCCGCGGGTCAGGACCCCCCCAGTCCACCTCGGAGCTGCTGCAGCGAGGAGACGCCCCGCCACACATGTGGCGCTCGAACTCCTCCGGAGACAAGTTCAGAGACTGAGCGTCCAGCTTCTCAATGAAGGCAGCAGCACAGCACTGAAACACAATGGACATGAAAGACAGTCAGCCTAGCTTCTAGATGTTTCTCCATGGTGAGGAGGACCAGCTCTGGAGGAGCAGCTCAGGAGAGGAGCTATGTTTCAGAGACATCTGAGATGTTGGCATGGAGCTGGTCATCTCCAGGCCAGATGTTCAGCAGCCCTGGGCCCGGTCTCACCAGGTTGGTGAAGTAGTAGCCGTCCTCCCCGGTCATCAGCCTGCTGGGCTTGCAGAAGCGTGTGATGTACTGGATGTTGGACTGCAGGCGAGGAGGGTTGGCCTTCAGCACGATGAAGATGAGCGCCGGCAGGAAGTCGTCGGCCGACGCCGGCTCCTTCCTGGTGATCCTGATGGCGGCGAAGATGTGTTTACTGCAGCGCGTGATGCAGCTCAGCTTCTCCCGGGGAACACGCTTAGAGTCCATCTCTATGATGTCTGCAGGACCACACACACACACACAGTCAGAGAGCCCCCCCGCCCACGCACACACACACACACACACACACACACACAGTCAGAGAGCCCCCCCGCCCACGCACACACACACACACACACACACACACACACACACACACACAGTCAGAGAGCCCCCCCCCCCCCCACACACACACACACACACAGTCAGAGAGCCCCCCCGCCCACGCACACACACACACACACACACACACACACACACACACACAGTCAGAGAGCCCCCCCGCCCACACACACACACACACACACACACACACACAGTCAGACAGCCCCCCCGCCCACGCACACACACACACACACACACACACACACACACAGTCAGAGAGCCCCCCCCCCCCCCACACACACACACACACACAGTCAGAGAGCCCCCCCCGCCCACACACACACACACACACAGTCAGAGAGCCCCCCCCCCCCCACACACACACACAGTCAGAG
>CM055204.1:22581986-22591986 GCA_029224185.1 Karalla daura | reverse complement strand
GGAGTCTGAGCTTCACAGGAATCACTTTACCATATCTCTACTGTGAAGAATCATGGATATATTGAGCAAAAACTCATTCAAGAGTCCTTAGACCTCCAGGCTGCAGTTGGACTGCTGGGCAGGTTCCTCGTGGTGCTGAACATCTGCTTCTGGGTCCTTCCAGGTGCGAGCACCAGGACGTGCAGGAAGCGACCAATCAGCAGAGAGCTCCCAGCCTGAAATGATCTTTGGTATCAGCAGCTGGTCCAGGATTGGCTGGATCATCATCAGCTACCTGCGCCTGGTGCCAGCTGTGGCCTTGGACCAGCAGAAGATGGCTGAGAGTGCGGAGTTGTACGATGGCCTCCTGACGCTGGAGCTCCTCGACCACTTCCAGCGCATGACCACCAAGAAGAGGATGAGTTCTGAGGCCATGCAGCAGTGGCTGGCAGGGGCCGCCCTGCATCTCCACCTGAGGATCCACCAGGTGAGACACCATCTGAGGGACCACCCTGTTTGGAAACAAGATGAAACCAACTTCTCATCCTAGGTTTCTTTCACCTACACCAACACTTCCAAACCAGTTTAATTTAAGTGCTGAGCGACAACAGTTGTTATCCCAGACACGTTACACACGACTCTCCACCTAACTTTGTAATGAGCAAAGAGGAGAAAGTCCTCAGATCTCCTGATATCTCCTCATTATCTCAAGATGTTCCTCAGATCTCCAGATCTCCTCTGTCAGCTCCTCCACCCTCTGTTCCCTCAGGTTCGTCTGCGCTCAGTACCGCTGGGTTCGGCTGAGTCTCTGAGGCGCTCCTACAGGTCAGGGTTGAGCCGCCTGGTGCAGGACTACACCACCTACCTCCACAGGAACATCCAGGAGACTGCAGCCTGTGGACCAGGATCACCTAGCAGCAACAGCAGCCGTGCAGGTAACCTCAGTCTCAGACAGACACTGGCCTGGGGCAGGAGCTGTGAACCAGATATCTATAACCTCCACCAAAACTAAAACTTAATTGAAAGTCAGATATGTGTTGAAAGAAGTGGAGCTTGTGATCTTTGTGTGACTCCATCAGATCCAGCAGGAGGTCAGGAGGCAGCTGCTGCAGAGCTTGACGGGAGGTTCCTCAGCAGTTTGTCTGGGGGAGCTGGAGGAGGAGGACCAGGAGCTGTAGGAGTAGGAACTGGAGGACCAGGAACTACTGGAGGTGTTCAAGGAGCCAAGGCTTCAGGAGGAGGAGCTGGAGGAGGTGTTGGAAATGCAAGAGGAGGAGAAGCTGCAGGAGTACGAACAGGAGGGGCTGGAGGACCAGGAGGTACTGGAGAAGGAGGAGCTGGAGGACCAGGAGGTGCTGGAGGACCAAGAAGTGCTGGAGGTGCTGGAGGAGGACAAGCTGGAGCAGCTGGAGGTACTGGAGGACCTGGAGCAGGAGCTGGAGGAGCAGGAGGAGCTGGAATTGAGGAGCTTAGCTGTGCGGGTGTGCTAGTGATTGAACCGCAGAGGCAGGTGCGTCACGGCGTGCAGCACCCGGCCTGCCAGGCCCCGGCCCTGCAGCAGGCCCTGGTCAGCCGCATCATCAGAGCCCAGGACCTGGAGCAGAGCCTCCGCTTCTTCCAGCACCCAGAGAGACAGCTCCACAGCCTGCTGCTGCAGAGGGACCAGCTGAGCCTGGAGCTGTAGAGGGACCAGCCTCACCTTCACCCCATCTCACCCTCACCAACAGCCTCACCCTCACCCCACCTCACCCTCACCAAAAGCCTCACCCTCACCCCACCTCACCCTCACCAAAAGCCTCACCCTCACCCCACCTCACCCTCACCCTTAGCAACAGCCTCACCCTCAGCCCACCTCAGCCTCACCAACAGCCTCACCCTACCAACCCACTCACCCCACCTTACCTTCACCTTTACCAACACCCTCACCTAAACCTTACTCCACCTCACCCTTACCAATACCCTGACCCTCACCCTTAGCAACAACCTCACCGTCACCCTTACCAATATCCTCACCTCACCTCACCCTCACCTCACCCTTAACTCGGACATGTCACTCCTGCACTGAACTCCTTCAGCTGAGTTCCCTTCTCCTTCATCTCGACCAGCAGTGACCAATCAAATCAAGTTAAATGAATGAATCATTGAATGAATGAATAGGGGAGTGAATAAATAAACTCCATGCTGTCCCATATTGTCTACTGCCATTTGTTTCCCAGTGACTGCAGCTGGTGTGGTTAAGTCACTGCTATCACTGTTTGTTTTTTTCCATATTTATAGTGTGCTACGTTTCACCAATCAATTTTCATCACATGTATACGTGATGACAAGAGAGAATTACTTTTATTTAAACACAATGCCACCATATGGCAAGATCTGTTCTTTCAGATCTGTGTTTGAGATGACCATGGAGCTCTGAGACAATGCTTCATGTGTAACATACGACTTAATTCACAGTTAGTTTTCAAGTTTGACTGTCATTTAATACGCAATACTGCCAATCTGAGTATTTTTGTAATGTTCAAAAGTAATTTTGGAATAAAGGGAAGACAGTAGGCTACACTTTGAGGACACATTATGATGTGTTTCATGTTTTGAACTAAGGCCCCAAGTGCCTCACGACTCCAGGTCCATGTTTGTTTTCCAGCCCCAGTCATTATAATTATAATAATAATAATTATTATTATTATTGTTATTGGTATTGTTGTTCTTTGTGCACTTCTGTGTATTGTAAATGTGCTGTTATTGTTATTACTTAGATAAATTAGGAACTCTCTATCATCTTATTAAATCAATCAATCTTTATTTATAGAGCACATTTCATACACAAGGCAAACTCAATGTGCTTTACAGTGGTTACTGCACTAAGATAGACACCCCTGCCTTATATGCCCCCTCAAATTATGAATAAAGAACTTCTCTTCAACTTCTCGGAGAGTTCCCGCCCTTTCGGTGCGTGATTACGTCACGCAGCGCTGCGTCACAGCACTTCAGTTTCAATTTCCGCACCAAGGCAGCGAGAAGCAGACGGAGTAGGGACAGAGACCAGAGCCTGAAGACCAGAAACCAGGAACAGGGACCAGGCTGGGAGGTGAGCGGGTGTGGGGGTGTCCAGGGGGGGTCACTGAGGCTCCGGGGAGGAGCTGAGGAGGAGGAGGAGGAGGAGAAGGAGCAGGAGCAGGCAGGTTCAGCTTCACTCCGAACAACAACAAAGTAGACGAAAGTGTCGCGAAGCTCCTGGAGGAGGGGCAGCTCCTCCCGGGCTCCTCCAGCTCCTCCAGCTCCTCCTCGGAGCTCCAGAGGTCTTTAGCCCTGGAGCAGCTACTCTCGAGCGGCTCCGACTCTTAGCACTTAGCATCGGGCTAAAGAGCTCCATAAGGCTAAACGGGGGAAATTAGGACAGACAGAAACAAGGAGACACGTAGGACAGGCAGACAGACAGGCAGACCGACAGACAGGCAGACAGACAGACAGACAGACAGACAGACAGACAGACAGATGATAGTGTTCAGGCGTGATCTGGTCTTTGAACTGAGATCTGTGTCTGTCCTTTTGACGCTCTCTGTCTGTGTCTGTCTCTTTGTCTATGTGTCCCTGTCTATTTGTTTCTCTGTCTAGTTGTTTGTAACTCTGTCTCCACAGCGCTGGACACCATGATGTCGGACTCGGACTCGGACTACGAGGACTGTGATGTCTTCAGACACTGGAGCCATACTGTGAGTCTGCAGCAACAGCTTGTGTCCTCCGACCTGTAGTTGTTGTTGTGGTTGATGTTGTGGTTGCTGCTGATGGAGCTTCTGTTTGTGTTTGTGCTCAGGTCAAATGGACCAAGAGTAAATACACTGCAGTCTCCTCACCATGTAAGAGCGCTTCCAGTTCTTAAGGGGTTACAAGTGCACTCACTCATCCATCCTCCTAGAGCTCACTCATTCATCCTGGCCCAGCTCCTGGCTACAGTGTGACCCTCTCTCGTCCCTCCTCTGCTCCAGTCCAGCTGCTGCAGGGCTGGAGCTCCATCCCGGGGCCCTCCAGGCGTGAGGCCTCCCAGAGGATGAAGGTGTGTGCCTTCTGGCTGCCTCTGCTGCTGCAGCGCCAGGAGCCCAGCACCGTCACCTGCTGGGCCCTGCAGATCGGACTCATCCACTCAGGGTGAGGACGCGTCCGTCCGGTCCAGCACCAGGACCTCCTGTTGACGCAGTGTGCCACTGTGTGTTACTGTGTGTAAACATGGACGCCAGAGACACCGGAGACAGCTGTAGTTACACTTTCAGCTGAAGATGTCGATCGATTGCTCAAATCCAGTTACAAATGACTTTTGTAAAATGACTGAGCTAGTAAAGACACAGGTCTGTGACTTGATATCATATGTTTGTCACCATGTTTATAGATGGGAATCACTTTGGCCATTTTCATTTTGTTGTGAGAAAAAAAGCTTGTTGGAAAAGATTTATTTGTTCTTAAGTTTGTAACTGCTTCTAACACAAGTCCACCAAGAACTCCACTCAACTTTATTTGTTTTAAGTGCCAAGAGACATTCAATTATTTTATTTATTTACTGATTTTAGAATTTATCATCATCTGTAGGAAAATTACTGGTGTTAGCTAAACTTGGGCAAAATTAACTTGAAGCTATCTCCTCTATATGTTTAATAACTGTCAAGTTTTACCAAATATGTAGAAAAATCAATTTTACTCCAAGTTGCAGAGAGAGAGACGTATGAATATGTGCGTGTGTGTGTGTGTCTCTGCCACAGTGAAGACATCACTCTGAAGCAGCTGTCAGTCATCGACACGGTGGAGGCTGTTCTCCAGGCCCTGGAGGAGGGAACCGTGAGTCTGCTGCCACACCCCACGCTTCCACCACACCCTGTGATCGTCCTCTAGATAGACACGTCTGGAGGACCAGCTCAGGAGAGGAGCGATGCCCCAGAAAACATCTCAGAGCTTTAACATGGAGCTGCTTCACCGCGAGGTCGCCTGATTCTGGCTCTGTGAAGAGCCTCGGTTCTCTCTGGGAACCAGGGAGCCTGGCTTCACTAGAGAGCGACAGACCATGCTGTGATGCAGCTTTACAAGCAGAAAAGTGTATGTGTGCGTGCGTGCGTGTGTGCGTGCGTGCGTGCGTGCGTGCGTGCGTGCGTGCGTGCGTGCGTGCGTGCGTGTGTGCGTGCGTGCGTGTGTCTCTGAGTCTAAACTACGGTTGTGTGTTGCAGATGAAGGATGAGACAGCTCTGCTCTTTCCTGACATCAGCTGCATGTTCAGCCAGGTGAGTCACCCCACACACACACACACACACACACACATATTACTGGAATGCACCTGGTCTGTGTGACATCTTGATTATCCTGATTTACCTGTGTGTGTGTGTGTGTGTGTGTGTGTGTGTGTGTGTGTGTGTGTGTGTGTGTGTGTGTGTGTGTGTGTGTGTGTGTGTGTGTGTGTGTGTGTGTGTGTGTGTGTCAGCGTCACCCTCATGCTGTCGCCACTGCTGTAACCTGGATGGAGAACACTGGAGTACCTGATATCTACCAACGCATCCAGCTGCTTGGCAACGAGCACATCTGCTTCAGCACCCTGCACATGCTCTTTGCAGAGTGTAAGACACACACACACACACACACACACACACACACACGGTCATTCACACACACAAACACTGTACTGTGTCCAATAGTCTTGAAGTTCATGGAGGACATGGCGGACGGCTTTGAGAGGACGATGGCGGCGCTGGTGGCGCAGCCTCCAGATCACTACCTGAAGGTAAAGACGCGGCTGAGGGGCGGAGCCAGCACACTGTGTAATGAGAATGAACAAGAAAACTGATTTAACCGTTTTAACGAAGACTGTTTCAGGACTGAGTCATAGAGATGCAGTAACGATGTCTGATAGTTTGTCTCTGAGGACAAAAACTGTTCAGTGATCTGTTAATGCCGAAAAATAAAACTGTTCTTCCTCAGAAAAGTGAAGAAATGAAGAAGAAAGGAAACGACCACTTCAAGTCCAAGAAGTACGACAACGCTGTCAAGTTTTACTCTGAAGCAATTAGATACTAGTAAGTCAGTCCTGTTCTGTTTTTGTTTGTCCTGAGAAAAGTGGAAATCGATTTGTAACAGTTTCCAGGTCTGAATGTGAAACCAAAGTAATACAAATATTTACTCCAAACTCTTCCAGACTAACTTCCATGCTTCTATTTTCTGAAATATGAGTCAGATTTTCCCAAACGACTCTATGGAAGATGCTCAAAGTTCATAACATTTCAACAACTGATCCATTAATATATTGTTGACCCTTCATAACCAGGCTCGGCTAGAGGCTAGACTCAGGCTTTGTGCTGACTTGGTGCATGTCTCAGACTTGGATCAGGTGTGTCTGGACTAACCGTCTCGTCCTCCTGCAGCCCAGACAACCACATCATCTACGGGAACAGAGCTCTGTGCTACCTGCGCAGCAGGAACTTCCTGTGAGTATCTGCTGGACTCATCTCTGCTAGCCTCAGCCCTGCTAGCCTCTGCTAGCCTCAGCCCTGCTAGCCTCTGCTCGCCTCAGCCCTGCTAGCCTCTGCTAGCCTCAGCCCTGCTAGCCTCTGCTAGCCTCAGCCCTGCTAGCCTCTGCTAGCCTCTGCTAGCCTCAGCCCTGCTAGCCTCAGTGTGAGACATGTTTAACTGCAGCCTAACTTCTCTCCAAACAGGAAAGCCGTGGGGGACGGGAAGCGAGCCACGCTGATCAAGCCGCTGTGGGCGAAGGTAGGGTCGCCGCCGCCCGGCTGTACGTCGGGCTGAGCCGCTGTCACAGCCTCTCTGTGTTTGCAGGGACACTACCGCTACTGCGAGGCTCTGTTCTCCCTGGGGGAGGTGAAGATGGCCTTCGAGGCCAACAAGGCAGCGCAGCGTCTGTGCAGGGAGGACCCGGAAGGAGCCAGAGACCTGGAGCTGCAGCACAACAAGTTCATCAGTGACCTGTTCCAGCCCAGCGGTGGGTTCACTGCCACAGTGCTCTGAAGCACTCAACGTTCCCTCATCCTCTCTGGGAAAATTAGTTCAGTTTGGTTGATAATACGAAGGAAATTAGATTTGCAGCAATCATCATAACAAACAGCACCAGCAACATCCACATACCAGTGGCCTCAACATAATGCAGTGAAGTGCATAGAGAGGTTTACAAGTTACTAGAGGTTTACAAGTTACTTAGGGAGACAACGCTTGCACCTGTCTGGAATATGAGCTCACCGTCAGGCAGGGGAGAGTCTGAGGCCACAGTCACGAGGAGAAGTGTAGCGTTTAGCTTTGATGCAGTGGTGGGAAAATGAATGGGGGCTAATGGAGAGAAGAGGCTGCACTGGCCTCTGAGGCTGGCTGTTTAGATTTCACACGGTGCAGGGGTTGATGGCCTGCAGCGTATGAAAGAGCACAAACGTTCCTCCAAAAGTGGAAAAAAGAATGTGTCTACTGCTTCTGGTGTGGCTGGGAGCAGCTCTAGCTGCATATAAAATGCCAAACCCACATGTTTTTGAGGGCCTGGATGGAAAACCATTCAGGGCAGCAACATGCTGTCAGGTTTTCCTGGGTTTTGAAGTTTCTAGGTCAACGTGTGGCTTTACAGCGAATGTTTGTTAGAGGGTGATTATTTTGAATTTGCTTGTTTTTCCAACTTTATTTCTTATGGGATTTTTTGCTCTTTTAGGCCAGTTTTTTGCTCTGAAGGGGCCAGGGACCAAAAAGTGGAACACAGCTGGGAATCTGATCCAGAATGTAAACACACTAGTGTGTCTGGGAGTCTCAGGAACGCACTGGTGCCATGGTGTTGTCCAGAATTTGGATTGTTTGCCAGTCGCGAGTCAAAGTTGCCAGGGGCCAGCTGGAATTTTGTTGATAAAAATAAGAGCGATAATGATGAGAATCAACACGCAGAAGAGCAATAGTTCTTCCTGGCGCACTAATTAAACATAATACTGGAAATAAAGTGCTCATTATGTGTCATGCTGTAAAGTGTGTGGTAAGAATGTGAACTCGGTGCATGACAGTGCACAGTGGTACTAAATAGAAACATCATGATAAGTGCATTACAGTGCAGAGGAGTGCAGAGCAGGAGATCAAGCCTGACTGTCTGGAGGAAGCTCCTGGTCTCAGGTGGGAGGAGGTGGCGTATGGTGGGGTGGAGATCAGGATGGTGGAGGAGGAGCTCAGCCTCCTTCCTCACTGGAGCTGGTCTTGGCAGTGTGTTTTTACTGGACAGGGTGAGGAGACCAAACTAAACCTGAACAGTAGGTCAGAATAGACTCAATTAAACCTTGGTTAAATAAGGTCAGCAGCACATTCCAGGCAAGTGTCAGTCCTGACTGTAGGAGGTGTTAGTTAGATGGTGTTGGAGCTCTGTCCAGATGTGTGAGCTGGGTGTGTTTCCCCTGCTGTCCCCGTACCCTCAGAGCAGGCTGCTGCAGGCTGCAGCGTTTCCCTCACAACCAGAGTAAAATCTCTCCATGCTCTGTCGGTTAGAGCGTCCCAGAAGCTGTAGCAGCTGTTTTCTTTCCTGCCACAATGTTGCAACCAGTTTCTGGTGTTTGTTTGCGTTGTCAGTTGTATCTGTTCTGCTGTGTCATGAAAATTTCTGCCACTGACAAAATGGGCCTGCACATCTGTTCTGCTCCTCTCTTCACATTCTTTTATACACAGCCAAGACAACATACCCACAGTGGCAAGAAACAAGAAGATGAAGTCATTTTGCACAGTCATCCTACAGTCATAAGACAGAAGGAGATTCTTGTAATTTCATGTAGCGAGCAGCCTGTTCTTTCACTGAGCGATAGCGGCCTCGGGAGATCTCCTCCACCATGGCCTCGCGTTCAGTGATAGACCATGACTGTTTAGTGAGTTACAGATGTGTCGTGATTATAGCTAGAGATGGAGAAGAGCTCTCAGAGCTTTTCAGCTGGTCTAAAGGCTCGGGTATACGTATAAAGTGTGCGTGGGTCACGACGCTGCCTACTTCCATGGCGTCTCTGTAATGTCCTGCGAGACCACAGGGGGCGGTAGAGGTCTGTACACGGGTCGGTCCTACCCCTGGCCACGAGATGAAGAAGCAGGAACATAAACGGTCCACTGCGCTGCACTCATTGAAACTTAGCAATGAACATGCCAAGAAGGAGCTGGAGTTAACTAGAGGATACCTGATGATTCTGTGTGACATCTGATGGCTTGTGTGCTGCTCCTACAGGTGAGCTGCGGGAGACGCCTCACAGCAACAGGTATGTCACCTAGAGCAGCTGCTGCATGCTACACAGCAGTGACCACGCTCCTTGTACTGTCCTGTGGTCCAGACCATGGAGGAGACCAGGAGGACTCTGATGTGAGGTGGACCTAATGTAATGTGACACCAGGCTTTGATTCTGCTCTAGTCTCACATCATTGTCTGTGTTCAGTTCCTGTGTTCAGTAGCTGTTCAGTTCCTGTGTTCAGTTCCTGTGTTCAGTTCCTGTGTTCAGTTCCTGTGTTCAGTTCCTGTGTTCAGATACTGTTCAGTCACTATGTTCAGTTACTGTGTTCAGTTCCTGTGTTCAGTTCCTGTGTTCAGTTACTGTGATCAGTTACTGTGTTCAGTTCCTGTGTTCAGTTACTGTTCAGATACTGTTCAGTCACTGTGTTCAGTTACTGTGTTCAGTTACTGTGTTCAGTTACTGTGTTCAGTTACTGTGTTCAGTTCCTATGTTCAGTAACTGTTCAGTTCCTGTGTTCAGTAGCTGTTCAGTTCCTGTGTTCAGTAACTGTTCAGTTCCTGTGTTCAGTAGCTGTTCAGTTCCTGTGTTCAGTTCCTGTGTTCAGTTCCTGTGTTCAGTTCCTGTGTTCAGTTACTGTTCAGTTACTGTTCAGTTACTGTTCAGTCACTGTGGTCAGTTACTGTGTTCAGTTACTGTGTTCAGTTCCTATGTTCAGTTCCTGCGTCCAGTTGCTGTGTTCAGTTCCTGTGTTCAGTAACTGTTCAGTTCCTGTGTTCAGTTCCTGTGTTCAGTTCCTGTGTTTAGTTCCTGTG
>CM055204.1:22569486-22576986 GCA_029224185.1 Karalla daura | reverse complement strand
TGGAAGAGCCTGAAGGCCTCACGCCTCTGGGACAAGAACGAGAAGGTGAGGCTACTCTGCACCTGTCCCCTCAGCCATGATGGAACCGGGACCTGGACCTGGACCTGGACCTGGTTGTTGTAGTCCTGGACTCTGGCCAGGGCCAGGACAGAAGGAGAGGAGACCAGCTCATTAATGTGTACA
Organism: Karalla daura; assembly: GCA_029224185.1. Taxonomy (NCBI): domain Eukaryota; kingdom Metazoa; phylum Chordata; class Actinopteri; order Chaetodontiformes; family Leiognathidae; genus Karalla; species Karalla daura. Next base: position 22,576,803 of record CM055204.1, on the reverse strand, counting down.
GGAGGCAGTGGGACCGTTGATGAACAGAACTGTGAGTCTGGAGCTCCAGATCCAGCTCCTCATCCTGGTCCGCTTCCTGTTGCAGGACTTCCTCAACGACCCGTGTCTGACCCCAGACTGCACCGGCCACATCCTGGAGCTCACCATCATCGATGCAACGGGTCTGCAGAAGTGTAAGGTGAGGAGGAGGAGCAGGAGAAGGAGGAGGAGGAGGGGTCTGGTCTGACAGGTCTGTCTCTGCAGTTTAAGATGGAGCCGCCAAAGAAGGAGGGGAACCTGAAGGACAGCAGGTGAGTTTTGATTGGTCCACAGCCTCAGGCCTGCAGCAGCCAGGAGCTCCTGACCACTTTGTTCTTCTCAAGTGTGAAGAGCCTGAAGCAGAAGGAGGAGCGGCGGCCGAGGAACAAGCAGCAGAAGAGGACGTGTCAGGAGAAGCAGCCAATCAGTGAGCAGCAGGAGCAGGAGGAGCAGGAGGAGCAGGGGGAGCAGCAGGAGCAAGAAGAGCAGGAGGAGGAGTCAGCGTCACAGGTCCAGCAGAAAGGTACGACTGGGTCACACTGAGGACAGCAGGAGAGGAGGTGCTGCTCCCTCTCAGACACCAGGAGGCAGCACAGACACAATCACTGAGAGACAGATTCAGCAGAAAGCGCTGTCTTCTCCTCTCCTGTGTCCTAATGTCTCCTCCTGTCCCCTCCTATCTCCTCCTATGTCCTGCTCTCTGATCCCGTCTCCTCCGTTCCCCTGTGTGTCCTGGTCCTGGTCCAGCCTGGCTGTGGTACCAGGACCAGGTTCTGTTCCAGGTCAGTCAGAGGCTGGACCAGCTGCGTGTGGAGCAGCAGCTGCAGCCTCAGGCTCTGATCTGCAGGCTGCGGCCGTGGCTGCAGCTGGACCGCCGCCGCGGGAACCTGTTGGCAGAGCGACTGCTGGACTGGGGGGCGGGGCTAGAGGGGGCGGGCCAGGAGGGGGCGGGGCCGGACGACCCGAGACCCACCTCGGGACAGGTTCTAGAGCTTCTGCTGGAGCGGAGGAACCGGGTCTGGGCCCGAGTGCTGGTCCAGCTGCTGAGCAGCTGTGAAGGGTTGGAGCCAACACTGAGACGCTGGGCCCAGCTGCTGGAGCAAGCTGGTACACACACACACACACACACACACACACACACACTCACCCTCACAAGATGATAAAGTCATGTGACTGAGCAGTGAAAAGTCCATCATAAACCTGTTGTGAAGTCCTCACTGGTCTTGTATGTGTGTCCCAGGTCTGTCAGCTGCTCAGCTCTTCCTCCAGAGGTTCTCCGGGCTGCTGGAGCAGCAGGACCTGAGCAGCTTGCTGAGCTTTGCTCCTCTGCAGGAGGTGATCTTGGAGCGTCTGGGGACCCGGCCTGAGCTCTTCTCCAGCTCTGGACTGACCCTCACTGACTTCCTGCAGCAGGCTCCGCCCCCCGACGCCCGCCTCTTCATCTGGACCCTAGAGGAGCATCGAGACCAGTACCAGTCCTGCCACAGCATCCTGGACCAGTACTTTGATATGATGGGTAGGAGCCACACCTCCTCCAGCTGATCCCTGACCACCTCTCCCCTCTGATCACCTCTGACCTCTGTGTTTCAGATGGATATTGTTCAGTTTTTAAAAAGTCTGATGATAATAAAAATGTGAGTTTTTACACACACACACACACACACACACACACACACACACACACACACACACACACACACCCCTCTGAAGCTTAGTTCTGATTGGCTGCTCTGACCGTTGCTCTCTCCAGATTTCTCCTTTGAAGAGTCGCAGTAAAAAGAAGAAACACAAAGGTCATAAGGTGAGTGGGGTCACATGACAGGAAACTGTGGCAGTTTGTGGAGGAGTCTGACTGACCTGCTCCCTGCTCCCTGCTCCCTGCTCCCTGCTCCCTGCTCCCCGATCCCCGCTCCCTGCTCCCTGCTCCCTGCCTCCTGTTTCCTGCCTCCTGCTCCCTGCTCCCTGCTCCCTGCTCCCTGCTCCCTGCTCCCTGCTTCCTGCTCCCTGCTTCCTGCTCCCTGCCTCCTGTTTCCTGCCTCCTGCTCCCTGCTCCCTGTTTCCTGCTCTCAGGGAGTTTTGGTTTGGTCTGGTGTCGGAGCTCAGACCCAGAGGGACGTGTGGGACCCAGACGAGGAGGATTCTCTGTGAGGACACAGACACACACACACACACACACACACACACACACACACAGCACAACTTGATGTATGTGTGTGTGTGTGTGTGTCAGGTCATTCCTGGACCCTGGCGGTCCTTTCAGTGTTCCAGGTCACCTTCGTGAGCAGGTCTTGGAGTTTGAGGATGAGTTCAGCAGACAGAGCTTCAAACAGCTGCTGGACAACAACCCAGACCCAGCCAAGGAGAGTGTGTACGAGTGAGTGACACACACACACACACACACACACACACACTGGCGCGTACACGCCAAATCTGGAGGATTCACAGGTGTGTTGTCAGACAGATTCAGCAGCGTGTGTGTGTGTGTCTCCAGTTACTTTGCTCAGATCCTGGAGCAGCATGGTCCTCTCCAGTCCCATGATGCTCTACTGGTGGGGGAGCTGGAGAACTTCCCAGTGTTAGCGCAGCAGCAGATCGAGGCGAGCGGCGGTCTGGAGCACTTCCTGTTGGAGTCTCTGAGGTTCATAAAGATGGGGCGGAGCATCGGCCTGGCCCGGCACGCCGTCACACTGCAGCAGGCGTCCCTGGACCACCTGGACCACCTGGACCACCTGGACCACCTGGACCACCTGGACCAGCTGGACCAGCTGGACCAGCCGGACCAGCTGGACCAGCCGGACCAGGCCCCAGTCCTGCCCTGCCCCTACCTGCCGGAGCCCCGCCCCCTGCCTGAGTTCTACCCCCTATGGGACCCCCTACCCTTCCCAGCCCCCGCCCAATCAGTGCAGTTCCCCGCCTGGAGCGGCTTGCTTGTTTCTGCGCCCCCCCTTACTGCAGGCTCCTCCTCCTGGACTCCTGCAGGAGGTGCCAGGTCGGGTCGGAGCCAGAGAGACGCTGCGGTGCAGGTGAGACCCAAAGAGTGATCTGATAGTGGTGAAGTGACATCAACTTGATTCATCTTCACTAGTGACGAGCAGAATAAATATCAGTAGAAACCACAGAAGCTACGACAAGAAGAAAACCCTAACCCTAACACTTTGATGGACTCTGCACGTCAGTGGATCTGATCTAGGCTCTAGCAGTTCTAGTTGAGACAGATCAGATGTCTCTTCTCTGGTCGGTACTGGTCTCTCTGGGCAGACGGGGGTGGAAGATACCACCTCCCCCCACCAGGGGGCAGCCAGCAGGTGGCAGTGTTGGTGGAGAGAGAGAGAGGGAAAGGAAAGGGGGAGAGAGCAAAATGTCAAAGATATGAATAAAAAAGTGGAGATATTGTGAAAGTCTGTGTGCTGGCCTCGGAGGAGAGTCAAGTGTGTGTGTGTGTGTGTGTGTGTGTGTGTGTGTGTGTGTGTGTGTGTGTGTGTGTGTGTGTGTGTGTGTGTGTGTGTGTGTGTGTGTGTGTGTGTGTGTGTGTGTGTGTGTGTGTGTGTTGCAGGTGTGTGAGGGGACTGGCAGCAGTGTGGCTGTGAACACAGAGCTTTACCAGGACTACGAGAGCTGCCAGGTGAGACTGAAAGTTTCTGAGGAACAATCAGACACACACACACACACACACACAGAGCAGGACCTCCACTGAACAACCTCAGGAAAGACATAGAGTAAGCATGTTGTTGGTTATGTTGTCAGTGAGCTCTGATTGGCTGCTGCGCTCTGATTGGCTGCTGTGCTCTGATTGGCTCTGGCTGCAGGGTGACATCAGCAGGAAGCAGAAGGCGAACGAGCAGCTGGAGGAGAAGATCAGGACGCTGCAGAGTGGCGGCCATGGCATCAGACGCCAGCAGGGGGCGGAGCTAGCCGCCCTGCAGGACCAGCTGAGCAAAGTCACAGCCAATCAGCAGGTACAACTCAACACACACACACACACACACACACACACACACACACACACACACACACACACACACACACACACACACACCTGGCTCTGTGGCTGCTCAGGTTCTGATTGGCTGTCTTCTCTGGTCAGGTGACCAATAAGGAGCTGGCGTTGTTCCAGCAGAAGTTGGAGGAGGAGGTGAAGACGGATCAGAAGGAGAAGAAGGAGAACCAGGAGGCGCTGAGAGCTCTGAGGGGGGAGGTGGAGGAGCTGCAGAGGGAGCACAGCAGGTGGGGTGTGTGTGTGTGTGTGTGTGTGTGTGTGTGTGTGTGTGTGTGTGTGTGTGTGTGTGTGTGTGGCCAGCCATACTGACCTGTGTCTCCTCCTCAGTTTGGTCCTGGTCGTCCAACAGAAGTCTGTCCTCTATGAGGAGAAGCTGCAGGACTTCCTCGAGCGGAGGTGAGTGAAGGATGCTGCGTGGTCCATGTCAGGTCCATGTCAGGTCCACGTCAGGTCCACGTCAGGTCCCCGTCAGGTCCACGTCAGGTCCACGTCAGGTCCACGTCAGGTCCACGTCAGGTCCACGTCAGGTCCACGTCAGGTCCCCGTCAGGTCCACGTCAGGTCCACGTCAGGTCCATGTCAGGTCCATGTCAGGTCCACGTCAGGTCCCCGTCAGGTCCACGTCAGGTCCACGTCAGGTCCACGTCAGGTCCACGTCAGGTCCACGTCAGGTCCACGTCAGGTCCCCGTCAGGTCCATGTCAGGTCCATGTCAGGTCCACGTCAGGTCCACGTCAGGTCCCCGTCAGGTCCTTCATGTCCCCGTCAGGTCCATGTCAGGTCCCCGTCAGGTCCTTCATGTCCCCGTCAGGTCCCCGTCAGGTCCCCGTCAGGTCCATGTCAGGTCCATGTCAGGTCTCCGTCAGGTCCACGTCAGGTCCTTCATGTCCCCGTCAGGTCCATGTCAGGTCCCCGTCAGGTCCTTCATGTCCCCGTCAGGTCCCCGTCAGGTCCATGTCAGGTCCCCGTCAGGTCCTTCATGTCCCCGTCAGGTCCCCGTCAGGTCCCCGTCAGGTCCCCGTCAGGTCCACGTCAGGTCCACGTCAGGTCCACGTCATTTCCACGTCATTTCCACGTCAGGTCCACGTCAGGTCCACGTCAGGTCCACGTCAGGTCCTTCAGGTCCACGTCAGGTCCCCGTCAGGTCCACGTCAGGTCCACGTCAGGTCCACGTCAGGTCCACGTCAGGTCCACGTCAGGTTCACCTCAGGTCCTTCAGGTCCACGTCAGGTCCACGTCTGATCCATGTCAGGTCCCCGTCAGGTCCACGTCATTTCCACGTCAGGTCCCCGTCAGGTCCCCGTCAGGTCCACGTCAGGTCCTTCAGGTCCACGTCAGGTCCATGTCAGGTCCACGTCAGGTCCTTCAGGTCCACGTCAGGTCCACGTCAGGTCCACGTCAGGTCCCCGTCAGGTCCACGTCAGGTCCACGTCATTTCCACGTCAGGTCCACGTCAGGTCCACGTCAGGTCCATGTCAGGTCCCCGTCAGGTCCACGTCAGGTCCCCGTCAGGTCCACGTCAGGTCCCCGTCAGGTCCACGTCAGGTCCCCGTCAGGTCCACGTCAGATCCACGTCAGGTCCACGTCAGATCCTTCAGGTCCACCTCAGGTCCACGTCAGGTCCACGTCAGATCCATGTCAGGTCCACGTCAGGTCCACGTCAGGTCCACGTCAGGTCCCCGTCAGGTCCCCGTCAGGTCCACGTCAGGTCCACGTCAGGTCCATGTCAGGTCCTTCAGGTCCATGTCAGGTCCACGTCAGATCCACGTCAGGTCCACGTTAGGTCCCCATCAGGTCCATGTCAGGTCCCCGTCAGGTCCCCGTCAGGTCCCCGTCAGGTCCACGTCAGGTCCACGTCAGGTCCACGTCAGGTCCCCGTCAGGTCCACGTCAGGTCCACGTCAGGTCCACGTCAGGTCCACGTCAGGTCCACGTCAGGTCCCCGTCAGGTCCATGTCATTTCCACGTCAGGTCCACGTCATTTCCACGTCAGGTCCACGTCAGGTCCATGTCAGGTCCACGTCAGGTCCTTCAGGTCCACGTCAGGTCCACGTCAGGTCCACGTCAGGTCCACGTCATTTCCACGTCAGGTCCACGTCAGGTCCATGTCAGGTCCACGTCAGGTCCTTCAGGTCCACGTCAGGTCCACGTCAGGTCCACGTCAGGTCCACGTCAGGTCCCCGTCAGGTCCACGTCAGGTCCCCGTCAGGTCCACGTCAGGTCCACGTCAGGTCCTTCAGGTCCACGTCAGGTCCACGTCAGGTCCTTCAGGTCCACCTCAGGTCCACGTCAGGTCCACGTCAGGTCCACGTCTGATCCATGTCAGGTCCACGTCAGGTCCACGTCAGATCCTTCAGGTCCACGTCAGGTCCACGTCAGGTCCCCGTCAGGTCCATGTCAGGTCCACGTCAGGTCCACGTCAGGTCCACGTCAGGTCCACGTCAGGTCCATGTCAGGTCCTTCAGGTCCATGTCAGGTCCACGTCAGATCCACGTCAGGTCCACGTTAGGTCCCCATCAGGTCCATGTCAGGTCCCCGTCAGGTCCACGTCAGGTCCCCGTCAGGTCCACGTCAGGTCCACGTCAGGTCCCCGTCAGGTCCACGTCAGGTCCACGTCAGGTCCACGTCAGGTCCACGTCATTTCCACGTCAGGTCCACGTCAGGTCCATGTCAGGTCCACGTCAGGTCCTTCAGGTCCACGTCAGGTCCACGTCAGGTCCACGTCAGGTCCACGTTAGGTCCACGTTAGGTCCCCATCAGGTCCATGTCAGGTCCCCGTCAGGTCCACGTCAGGTCCCCGTCAGGTCCACGTCAGGTCCACGTCAGGTCCACGTCAGGTCCACGTCAGGTCCTTCAGGTCCACCTCAGGTCCACGTCAGGTCCTTCAGGTCCACCTCAGGTCCACCTCAGGTCCACGTCAGGTCCACGTCAGGTCCACGTCAGGTCCACGTCTGATCCATGTCAGGTCCACGTCAGGTCCACGTCAGATCCTTCAGGTCCACCTCAGGTCCACGTCAGGTCCACGTCAGATCCATGTCAGGTCCACGTCAGGTCCACGTCAGGTCCCCGTCAGGTCCACGTCAGGTCCCCGTCAGGTCCACGTCAGGTCCCCGTCAGGTCCACGTCAGGTCCACGTCTGATCCACGTCAGGTTCACCTCAGGTCCACGTCAGGTCCTTCAGGTCCACGTCAGGTCCACGTCAGGTCCACGTCTGATCCATGTCAGGTCCCCGTCAGGTCCACGTCAGGTCCTTCAGGTCCACGTCAGGTCCACGTCAGGTCCTTCAGGTCCACGTCAGGTCCACG
>CM055204.1:22554486-22566986 GCA_029224185.1 Karalla daura | reverse complement strand
ATTATTGATCGATTGATTTCATATGAGATAGAACTTATGGAACTGTTAGAACTGTTAGAACTGAACAACCTACTGGACGGACCCAGTCTAACAGCTGGATGAGGAGCTCCTCTGGGTCCGACAGTCAGGGATTGAACCCTGAGGGCCTCCACAGTGAGTTACGGCCCCTGCTGGATGCTCCAGGTATCACTGGAGCTTCATGGAGATGGTCACTAGGACCTGGAGACACGTGTCCAGGGCTGAGCTGCTACAGTGGGAGGAGCTTCAGACACATAGACCAATCACCTGCCTGGAACAGGTGGATGAGGAGAAACCAACAGGTGGAGCTGATTCTGATCTGTTCTTCTTCCTTGACAGCTGGTTGGTCCGCCATCCTCAGCCCCCCTCAGACCTGCCCCCCTCCCTCAGCAGAGACCTCCTGCCCCCCTCCCACAGCAGAGGCCACCACCCCCCCTGGTCCAGCACAGAGGTCCAATCTGGTCCATGGAGCCCCCCCCCAGCACAGTGTTTGACAGAGCTCTGGAGGCACTGAGCAGCATGTTCCCCGACTATAGCAGGTACCTCTGACCTCTGATCTGTCCCCTGTCCTGTCCCTTGTCCTCTGACCTTTGACCTGTCCTCTGACCTGTCCTCTTTCCTCTGACCTTTGACCTGTCCTCTTTCCTCTGACTTGTGACTTGTCCTCCTTCCTCTGGCCTGTAGCTGCATCATTCATCACAAACGTGTGTGTGTGTGTGTGTGTGTGTGTGTGTGTGTGTGTGTGTGTGTGTGTGTGTGTGTGTGTGTGTGTGTGTGTGTGTGTGTGTGTGTGTGTGTGTGTGTGTGTGTGTGTGTGTGTGTGTGTGTAGGGCGGAGCTGAGCAGGTTTGTCCAGGAGCTGCGTTCTCTCAGTGGTGGGACCCTGAGCAGCAGGACGCTGGAGGACCTGGTTGGGGGGGTGACCCAGCTGATCCTGGACCAGCAGGTACAGAGACTCTGTGTCTGTGTCTGTGTGTGTGCGTGTCCCTTGCTTCATGCTGCCCACCCCCCCAGGACAGTGTGTCGGTGCGGTCCAGTGGAGCCGGTCGGACAGGAAGTCCCGCTCAGTGTGTGACGCCCCCCCCAGTGTGGCAGACACCCGGACTCCCGAGACCCCCCAACCCTGACGCTGTGAGTCCCACACACACTGGTCACAGCCACTCACAGGCTGCACACACTCACTGTGTGTGTGTGTGTGTGTGTGTGTGTGTGTGTGTGTGTGTGTGTGTGTATTGAGTAGCTGAACGTGGAGGATCCTTGCATCATCTGTCACGACGAAATGGGTCCAGATGACGTGTGTGTGCTCAAGTGCAGACACAGTTTCCACAAGGAGGTGAGAGACGCACACGCACGCACACACGAACACACACACCCCTGAGTTCTCCTGGTCTGGGTCAGGACCATGTCAGACTGTAGGGATCCTGGTCTCTGTCTGAACCGGACTCTTTTTCAGCTTTGGCTTCTGACCCCTGTGACCCGCTGTGTGTGTGTGTGTGTGTGTGTGTGTGTGTGTGTGTGTGTGTGTGTGTGTGTGTGTGTGTGTGTGTGTGTGTGTGTGTGTGTGTGTGTGTGTGTGTGTGTGTGTGTGTGTGTGTGTGTGTGTGTGTGTGTGTGTGTGTGTGTGTGTGTGTGTGTGTGTGTGTGTGTGTGTGTGTGTGTGTGTGTGTGTGTGTGTGTGTGTGTGTGTGTGTGTGTGTGTGTGTGTGCGTGTGTGTGCGTGTGTGTGCGCGTGTGTGTGTGTGTGTTGCAGTGTATCCGGTCCTGGCTGAGGGAGCAGAGCACCTGTCCCACCTGTCGGGATCACGCCTTGCTGCCAGAGGATTTTCCACTGTTGCCGGGGCGACGTCGCCCGTTGCCATGACGACTGCGTGTGTTTTTATCAGCTTTTTATTTTTTACTTTGAAGTTGAAGTGGAATGAGACGACACTCAAGACTCCAGTTTCCTTTAGAAACGTTTTATTTCATTCTGTTTTAATAAACATGTTCAGTCAGGTGTGTGTGTGTGTGTGTGTGTGTTTACATGGTCTCCATCAGCTGATTGGGCCTCTGACTCATCTCCATGGCAACCAGGCAGCCAATCAGCTCTGATCTTCAGTTCAGCATAACCTTTTTAAGGTGGGGGGTCAGTCCCAGGTTACCATAGCAACCACAGGGTCAGCTGAGTCCTGGGGGGTCAGACTCTGCAGAGCTTGAGGGGGAAGTTCTCTGTGATGAGATGATCGTCCTGCAGCACGATGACCACGTTCACCTCGAACTCTGAAGGACACGAGGGACATGCCAGAGACACGCCAGAGACACGGCAGACATGTTAAAGATGTTAGAGACACGGGACCAACATGCCTCCCTCTGGTTACCTGGCAACGCATACATGTTGAGTGTGTGAGAGAGACTGACCCACTTTGAAGTTGGTGGTCTCCAGCGTGGGGCAGGTGAACAGTCTGGGGAACACCATGTAGATGGGGATGTTCAGGCCATGGCAGACGTCTCCCTCAGCGATCTGGATGTTCTGGATCTCTGTGGCGTCACGGGCGTAGCCCTCAGCACAGCCTACACACACACACACACACACACACACACACACACACGTCAGTTCCCGGTCAGCCGAGCATGTCTCGGCCAATCAGGAGCAGCGTACCCACCACAGGTCTCCACCCGGACCAGCTGCAGCTCGATGCTCTTGACTGGGACGTCGCTGCTCTCCACCACCACCCCCCCCGTCAGAGGGCGGGTCAGCACACAGCTGGTGGCATCCAGGTGCCCCCGCACCACGAACCGGGGCAGAGCCGACCTCTGGGGGGGCAGCCAGAGGTCAGGGGCATGGATGTATAATAACTGGATGCTGGACCAAACATGGCGGCCCATTCATTCCTATGTAACCCTGCTCACTGGCGCATATGACTTGCTTCCGCATCAAGTAAAGAATAGAGCTAGAGCTAGTAGAGTCACTCCCATCAGCAACACAGGACCATGAACCGATCCGTGTTGGGGAGAAAGCGCAGTGAGACGACACGCATGCGCTTTGAGAGTGCATGTGAACTGCTGTGACGTCACACTGTGCTGTGAAACTTTTTCGTGACTTTTCTCCCATTAAAAAAAATTTAGATAAATGAAAAGTCCATGAATTAAAAATATCCAATAGAAAGATCAGTGATGATCTATGTCTGCAGCTGAGGACGTCCTGTCAACAGTTTCACAGCCGTCTCTTTTACTATTGCCGTCTATGGGGAAAATGCTTTTTGGGCCCAATGGGATTTCTGTTGCAGTACCAGGGTTGGCCACTGGGAAACATCGGCTGGCCGGCAGAGGGGCGGCGCCCTATCCAGTTCTTATTATACATCCATGGTCAGGGGTCAGTGAGTGAGTCGACTGAAACCTCTGGAGAGCTGAAGTGAGAATCTTCTTAAAGCGACAGAGACAGACCTGACTGACCGATCCACTACTGGAGAAAGTGACTGACTACATGTTTAACTGCAGCTCTAGTGACCTGTCCTGAGGTACACAGTGTGTGTGTGTGTGTGTGTGTGTGTGTGTGTGTGTGTGTGTGTGTGTGTGTGTGTGTGTGTGTGTGTGTGTGTGTGTGTGTGTGTCACCTCACGGACGTTCTGCAGTGTCTCTGGCGTGATGCTGAAGTTCACTGGTGTTGGGACAACCTTCGCTTTCTGAGGCTGCAGATCACACACACACATGTGATCCATCACACACACACACACACACACGCCATGTGATCCATCAAACTCACTCTCTCTCCTCACCTGACTGTGGACGATGAACTCACAGCTCCTGCTCAGGTCTTTGGCCAGCAGGGGGCGCTTCATGTCACAGCGCAGCGTGTACTGAGGACAGAGGGAGAGGTTCACTGTGTGTGCATGTGTGCGTGCAGGCGTGTGTGTGTGTGTGTGTGTCTGACCTGGATGTTGACGAACACTCCGTGGTAGGTCTCGTACAGCATTTTGTTTCCTCTCACGTTCAGTGGGAACTCGAAGGGAATCTCCGTCTTTCCTGCGGGAACTTTCCCTGCCTTCGCCACCTCGATGTTGCTGCTGATCAGCTGGATGGGCTGGTGATTGACAGGCAGGGTCAGCTCTGTGTGTGTGTGTGTGTGTGTGTGTGTGTGTTGGTGTCTTCTGAATGGAGCTGTTATTGTTTCTGTTTTTTGATCAATCCAGTTTCTAATTGTCCATCTATCACCTGGAGGTCTGGAGGTCTGGAGCAGCCCCCCCCCCCCCCCCCCCCCCCCCTCACCTTGACAGAGTTGTAGAAGGCCTCGAACACTCCGACACTCTTGGAGCTGAGCTGCAGGTTGACCAGCCCCTCCATGCTCAGAGAGATACCGTGATGCTGCAGCGGCTCCTTACACAGCAGCAGGATGACGCCCGCCACCGTCTCCTGCAGGCAGACAGACAGACAGGCAGGCAGACAGGCAGGCAGGCAGGCAGGCAGGCAGGCAGGCAGGCAGGCAGGCAGGCAGGCAGGCAGGCAGGCAGACAGACAGACAGACAGACAGACAGACAGACAGACAGACAGGCAGACAGGCAGACAGGCAGACAGACAGGCAGGCAGGCAGGCAGGCAGGCAGGCAGGCAGGCAGGCAGGCAGGCAGGCAGGCAGGCAGGCAGGCAGGCAGGCAGGCAGACAGACAGACAGACAGACAGACAGACAGACAGACAGACAGACAGACAGACAGACAGACAGACAGGCAGGCAGGCAGGCAGACAGACAGACAGACAGACAGACAGACAGACAGACAGACAGACAGACATTAGCCCTGAACAAAATCAATCGTTTTCGTGATATCAACATGAGTGACACTCCTATCTGAGACTGACCTGCGATAACAGGTGTGTAATCATCATCAACAGATCTGACCAATCAGAGCAGCCCTGCGGCTCCAGACGCTACAGTGCCACTAACCCAGCACCAGGACCCCGTCCCTGGAGCTCCCAGCTCCTCACATCTCATGGTCTTCTTGGGACCACACCGCAGCCATCGTCACATGATCGCTAACATCGAACGGTCCGATCGAACGCACACACACACACACACACCCCGGTAGAACCCCTCACCCCTCACCCCTCACCCCCCTCACCCCCCTCACCCCCTCCTGGTAGACTTTGTTGGCTCTCTTCAGCCGCAGCTCCAGACTGACGCTCATCTTCTCCTCGGAGGACCTACTTCATACTTTCTGCTTCCGCTGCGCACGGTCACGTGACCACACACGTAATGAAGAGTAGACGCCGCATCGACCACTACTGCCTATTGGCGCTGACGAGCCATGGGGCCGCCATCTTGGAGAGGTCAGCGGCTCCCCTCAGTGGAATCAACATCCTCCGTTCCAGCCTCCTCCTGGACCATGTGTGTGGCCATCGGCAGCTTTGGAGGTTGCTGGGTTGGAGTTTGGTGGATCACCCTCTCTGAAGCTCTCAGAACCTTCACTGGACCTTCTGATGGAACCACCAGGTCACCACTGTTCTTCAGGGTTAGAAGGTGCTCGCTCTCATCAAATGACAATGGTCCAGCATCTCTGACCAGGCTAGCACCACACCCACACACACACACACACACACACACACACACACACACACACACACACACACACCCACACACAGCACACACACACACACACACACACACAGCACACACTCATGAAAATGGTAAACAGCTACCAGGATGGATAGATGATCGGTTTTAGTTTTATGTCTTTTGTAATAGACTCAGTTTTTGTTGAACTGATACAGTTTCTTTGTAGGACACTTAGCACGAGGAACACACCAGGACACCAGGAGCAATGGAATTGCAGAAACTGGGAGAACTTGAAAACAAGAACAGATGTAAAAACACAGGCAGAACATACCATTTTGACACCTACCTGTACTTTATGTTGTGTAATACACAACATTCAGAAGCATCTGGGACCTGAAACGCTCAATACAAGGTAACTGACAAACAAAACTGAACACTGAAAACATTTGAAATAAAAGAGCATCATGTTGGCATGCTGACTGCTATGACAGGCGAAGCTAAAGGCCGAAGCACTGAACCAGTAACATCATGTGAACCTGATGCAGAGACGGAGCATCTTAGGAGCTCCACACAGAAGAGACCAGCGCTGACAATATGTCCTGTGTGTTCTTCAATGAATCAGTAGGAGAAGCTTTTTATATATAACTATAACATACACTATAACAACAGTACAGAAAAAGTTGAATTATGATCCAGAGCTCTGGGACAGTCTTCCTTTCCTGACGTCTCCGTCCTCTTCCTCTATGTTTGAACATTGAAGCTGCACCTCCAGGACGCTCCCTTCTCCTGACTCCATCCGCATCCTCCTGTCCTCCGACTCCGTTGCCCTGAACCTGCTAGAGGTTCAGAGGAAAGTCCTCACGTTAACAACTCCAACCATTTCTGATTCAAGGTTTCACCCTCCCTTACTTCTTTGCCAGACAGAGTATAAACAACACTTGCAGAGCCTTAGATAAACGCTCAGCTCAACTTCATCTTTATTTGTTCTCAGTGTCAGTTCATAACAGCCGTTATCTCAGGACACTTCACACAGAGAGCAACAGCATGTCCACAGTGGACACCCCCTGTCCTTAGACCCTCACAAAGGCTGAGGAACAACTCCCCAGAAAAACCCTGACAGGGAGAACAAGGAGAAACCTCAGAGAGAGACAGAGGAGGAGGTCCTCCCCCAGGAGGACAGGAGGACAGAAGAGGACATTATAGAGAGATACATAGACTGATGGCTGACAGTTTAGATTAAAGGTCAGAGGTCGAATCAGTCCAGAGTAGAAACAGAGCATGCAGCAGGAAGAGCCGTGGTGAGGGACAGAGTCCTGGATCCAGCTCAGCATCTATGGAACCTGGGGGGAAGAAAGCACTGAGACTCTGGGGACACGCAGTCCCTGGTCCATAGGTTAGTCCTGCACAGAGGAGGAGGAGGAGGAGGTGGAGGAAGACAGATGGGGAGAGACCAACAGGAGGGTGAGAAGATAGAGGCAACTCTTGTCGCCATAGTTTCCTCCTGTATCCTGCTGCCCATGCCTGTCTCACAGGGCTCCCTGTCTGACTGTCTCCCTGTCCTGTCTGACTGCCTCCCTATCCTGTCTCACTGTCTCCCTATCCTGTCTGACTGTCTCCCTGTCCTGTCTGACTGCCTCCCTATCCTGTCTGACTGTCTCCCTGTCCTGTCTGACTGCCTCCCTATCCTGTCTCACTGTCTCCCTATCCTGTCTCACTGTCTCCCTGTCCTGTCTGACTGCCTCCCTATCCTGTCTCACTGTCTCCCAAATTAATCTATAATGGACCTACAAATGGATATAAAAGAATGTAAAAAGTATACAAAAAGAACATAAACTGCTTCTTCACTAATCAGCACTATTCTAACAGACCTCTGAGATTGATGAAGATGTTCCATCTGTCGTCACCCAGGTGAGCAAGTCCTACCTGGACCTGGACTGAAAGGCTTTCCTCTCCATCCACAGAACACCCCGGAGCTTTCAATCCTCTGGCATGAGGATGATGATGTCTCCTGTCAATGATCTATGAAGAAATATCAGCATCTAAACCATCATCATCTATCTATCTATCTATCTATCTATCTATCTATCTATCTATCTATCTATCTATCTATCTATCTATCTATCTATCTATCTATCTATCTATCTATCTATCTATCTATCTATCTATCTATCTATCTATCTGTCTATCTGTCTATCTATCTATCTATCTATCTATCTATCTATCTATCTATCTATCTATCTATCTATCTATCTATCTACACATTGAGTTACTTGCTTCTGTGAGGCTGAGGTACTCTTTAACTGACCTAACCCTCTTTTTTATTTGATTGATTTAGAACAATTCACTAGAGATCTATTGATGGAAATGAGACATCGTCAGGCCGGTTTGTGACCTGACACCACTCAGGCTTGTTGTGAACACACACACACACACACACACACACAGTTTGTTGCCCCAACAGGTGGAGCTGCCCGGCCTGTTGACACCTGGAGCCTGGCTCGTCGTTAGCTGCAGAGTTTGAGCTTCTGAAACAAAGACACGTTCAGTTGCTTTTTATTGAGGGAACCAGTTCGAGCTAGAATCAGAGAATCAGACTGAACCATCCACATCTGAGATTATGAATTCTCAACATGTTCATAAACAATGAATGTCTCAAATATACTACATGTTATGTTATGTAAGAGTCAGAGTTGCATTTTGAATAGCAAAGCTTTTGCATCACCTTTCCACGTTTTGTTTTGCTAATGTACATAATCTTTTCACACATTTGATTTGTTGTCTCTGCCATTGTAACACCGGGGGTCCTTTTTGATTATTTCAAAACATCCCAGATCTAAAACCTAATCAATAACAACTTTATAAGTTGATTAACAATCTAAAACTATTTGTAAGTAATATTAGTACGTATGGTTTGAAGAAGTCAAGTGTTTCAGTCACCTTAGAATTTGAGCTCCACAACTAATCAGTTCATCAACTAATAAATCAATCAGTAACTAGTGCGATCACAGCACATCTACAACGATACAAAGTCAAACGAAAGGAAGTCAGAGTTCACGCTGTCGATGTTTCCTGGTTTTCATTCTATTTTCTTGTCTTTCATGTGACTCTGAGTGACAGGTGTCTGTGAATAACCTTATAAAATAAATATAATGATAAACCAGCATCATGTGATGGGACTCCAGGCCGCTCTACTCCCTCTGCAGGTCCTGCTCCAGCTTCAGCTTCTCTCCGTCCTGGCCCAGGAACGCCGCGTCGCTGCTCACCTTCACCCTGTCAAAGAAGTTGAAGTCTGCCACGTAGCGCCCCCCGGTGGTGCTGAACAGCACCGGCTGGAACTCATAGCCCCAGAGGATCTCCTGGGGGACGTAGGAGGTGCGGCTCTGGCAGGTGGCAGCCGTGGACTCCATGGTGGCGTTGAGCGTGACGAGCAGCTCGAAGTGGCGGCTGCGCAGGCCGTGGGCGCTGAGGCCGGCCAGCGGGCTGGCGGCGTCCAGCCGGTGGTAGAAGCTCAGCGGCAGGATGAGGAACGGACACTCGCTGCTGGCGTCCATCAGGAAGTCCACGTTGCTCTGGTGGACCTGCGTCTTCTCGCCCTCGGCCGTGACGTGCGAGTGCAGCAGCTTCCCGCTGAGCTGGCACTGGATGAGCAGGCTGCGCCGCATGTTGGCCACCCGCACCATCAGGCAGGGGGCGCCGCCGCGGCCGCACACCACCGCCACCCGGCTGAACTTGATGGTCTCCGCGCGCTTCTTGGGCCGCGCCAGCTTGGCCAGGAAGGCGCCGGTGACGAAGATCTCGGCCAGGCCGGTGATGACGAGCTGCGCCACCAGAGTGAAGATGGCGAGCGGACACTCCTCCGAGATGTAGCGGAAGCCGTAGCCGATGGTGGTCTGGGACTCCAGAGAGAAGAGGAAGGCGCCGGTCAGAGACTGCACGTTGACCACGCAGGGCGTGTGGTTGGAGCTGAGCCCCGCCTCCAGGTCTCCGTTCCCCATCCCGATGAAGAAGAAGAGGACGCCGAAGATGAACCAGGTGAGCACGAAGGTGGAGGCGAACAGCGTGAGCTTGTAGCGCCACTTCATGTCCACCACGGTGGTCCAGATGTCGTGCAGGTAGAGCTTCACCATCCCCTCCACGTTGTCGATCCGCACGTTGTTGTGTCCGTCCTTGGACACGATGCGGCGCTGCACCACAGACGCCATGATGCCCTCAGTCTGGAGAGCAACACCAAGTCTGGCCAGGAGAGGGTAGAGGGTAGAGAGTAGAGGTTAGAGGGTAGAGGGTAGAGGTTAGAGGGTAGAGGGTAGAGAGTAGAGGTTAGAGGTTAGAGGGTAGAGGGTAGAGGTTAGAGGGTAGAGGGTAGAGGGTAGAGGGTAGAGGGTAGAGAGTAGAGGGTAGAGAGTAGAGGTTAGAGGGTAGAGGGTAGAGGGTAGAGGGTAGAGAGTAGAGAGTAGAGGTTAGAGGGTGGAGGGTAGAGGGTAGAGGGTAGAGAGTAGAGGTTAGAGGGTAGAGGGTAGAGAGTAGAGGTTAGAGAGTAGAGGGTAGAGAGTAGAGGTTAGAGGGTAGAGGGTAGAGGGTAGAGGTTAGAGGGTAGAGGGTAGAGAGTAGAGGTTAGAGGGTAGAGGGTAGAGGGCAGAGAGTAGAGAGTAGAGGGTAGAGAGTAGAGGTTAGAGGGTAGAGGGTAGAGAGTAGAGGTTAGAGGGTAGAGGTTAGAGGGTAGAGAGTAGAGAGTAGAGGGTCGAGGTTAGAGGGTAGAGGTTAGAGGGTAGAGAGTAGAGGGTAGAGGTTAGAGGGTAGAGAGTAGAGAGTAGAGGTTAGAGGGTAGAGGTTAGAGGGTAGAGGGTAGAGGGTAGAGGGTAGAGAGTAGAGAGTAGAGGTTAGAGGGTAGAGGGTAGAGGGTAGAGGGTAGAGAGTAGAGGTTAGAGGGTAGAGGGTAGAGGGTAGAGGTTAGAGGGTAGAGGGTAGAGAGTAGAGGTTAGAGGGTAGAGGGTAGAGGGTAGAGGTTAGAGGGTAGAGGGTAGAGAGTAGAGGTTAGAGGGTAGAGGGTAGAGGGCAGAGAGTAGAGAGTAGAGGGTAGAGAGTAGAGGTTAGAGGGTAGAGGGTAGAGAGTAGAGGTTAGAGGGTAGAGGTTAGAGGGTAGAGAGTAGAGAGTAGAGGGTCGAGGTTAGAGGGTAGAGGTTAGAGGGTAGAGAGTAGAGGGTAGAGGTTAGAGGGTAGAGAGTAGAGAGTAGAGGTTAGAGGGTAGAGGTTAGAGGGTAGAGGGTAGAGGGTAGAGGGTAGAGAGTAGAGAGTAGAGGTTAGAGGGTAGAGGGTAGAGGGTAGAGGGTAGAGAGTAGAGAGTAGAGGTTAGAGGGTAGAGGGTAGAGGGTAGAGGGTAGAGGTTAGAGAGTAGAGGGTAGAGGGTAGAGAGTAGAGGGTAGAGGTTAGAGGGTAGAGAGTAGAGGGTAGAGGGTAGAGGGTAGAGGGTAGAGGGTAGAGGGTAGAGGGTAGAGGGTAGAGGGTAGAGAGTAGAGGGTAGAGGGTAGAGGGTAGAGGGTAGAGGGTAGAGAGTAGAGGGTAGAGAGTAGAGGGTAGAGGGTAGAGGGTAGAGAGTAGAGGGTAGAGGGTAGAGAGTAGAGGGTAGAGGGTAGAGGGTAGAGGGTAGAGGGTAGAGGGTAGAGAGTAGAGGGTAGAGGTTAGAGGGTAGAGGGTAGAGGTTTGAGGTTAATTGTAAGATGTTAGATTGTGTTAGTTATTAGTTGTTAGATGTTAGTTGTTAGATTCTAGTTGTCAGCTGTTAGATGTGATTTTGCTCTTTCTTTGCTCCACCTGAACTAACTAGACTCTGAGCGTCTCCTCGACTGTTCATAAAACTCTTTGAATCGTTAAATGTTCAGTTTTCTAGAGAATCCTGACAAGGTGAAGCTGCTTTCTGCTCCTCTGGTCTTCACCTGGACCTGGCTCTGCTCCTCAGGGCGGCTCAGCGTCTGACGAACCTCCAGTCTACTCAAAACTAAAGCACGCACACACACACACACGCACACACACACACACACACTGCATGTGTGTGTGTGTGTGTGTGTGTGTAGTGAACGATTACAGGACGCCTCTGTCTCCTCAAAGAATCACAGACTTATTGATCAGTCTGTCAGCATGTGTGTGTGTCTGTGTGTTGTACTCACATCCTGCTGCGCTGAGGTCCTTGTGTGTGTGTGTGAGAGAGACAGAGAAAGAGAGAGAGAGAGAGAGAGAGAGAGCGTCCAGGTCAGTGTCTTCTTTCTCCTTTTGTCTTGACTGTGAGTTCTGAACTTTGCCACAGAGTGTAAGTGGGACGCCCCCCCCACCTCCACACACACACCTTCCTGTCCACAGGTGAGAAGAGACACACCCACACTCAGGTGTCCTGAGCTGCTTTATGGCTGTTGTTGCTTTACACACACACACGCATTTACTTCCTGGTTTCTGAAGGACACAGAGTATTGTTGTTAAGAGTCTGACTGAACTGAACAGCTGTTAAAGTTTAAGTCTTGTGCTTAATGATTGAACTGCTTAGAGCCACACACACACACACACACACACACACACACACACACACACACACACACACACACACACACACACACACACACACACACACACACACAAACCTCTGAATGAATGACTTCAGGAGCATAGCATTTATGTAAAAACAAAAATAACTTAGGAATAAAATAAAATACAATATATTACATAAGAAACTTAGTTTACGTGTTCAAAATGAAATCAAATGAAAGCAGTTAGTAACTTCAAGCATTCTCTTTCAGATGACCAGGAGGAGCAGGAGGAGGAGCAGGAGGAGGAGCAGGAGGAGGAGCAGGAGGAGGAGCAGCTCGGTGCCCCCCCGACCTTTCAGCCATCATGTTTCTAGCATGCAGACGCGCTGGTCACTGCATTCTTCTGATTTGGACTGTTTGTTGTTACATTTCACACCCTGTTTTCCCTCGT
>CM055204.1:22534486-22549486 GCA_029224185.1 Karalla daura | reverse complement strand
ACTAGATCATGGACACAGAGACACTCTGGACCACGGACACAGAGACTCTGGACCATGGACACAGAGAGACTAGACCATGGACACAGAGACACTCTGGACCATGGACGCAGAGAGACTAGATCATGGACACAGAGACACTCTGGACCATGGACGCAGAGAGACTAGATCATGGACACAGAGATGTTCTGGACCATGGACACAGAGAGACACTCTGGACCATGGACACAGAGACACTCTGGACCATGGACACAGAGACTCTGGACCATGGACACAGAGACACTCTGGACCATGGACGCAGAGAGACTGGACCATGGACACAGAGACACTCTGGACCATGGACACAGAGACTCTGGACCATGGACACAGAGACGTTCTGGACCATGGACACAGAGAGACACTCTGGACCATGGACACAGAGACACTCTGGACCATGGACACAGAGAGACTAGATCATGGACACAGAGACACTCTGGACCATGGACACAGAGAGACTAGATCATGGACACAGAGACACTCTGGACCATGGACACAGAGACTCTGGACCATGGACACAGAGAGACACTCTGGACCATGGACACAGAGACACTCTGGACCATGGACACAGAGACTCTGGACCATGGACACAGAGAGACACTCTGGACCATGGACACAGAGACTCTGGACCATGGACACAGAGAGACACTCTGGACCATGGACACAGAGACTCTGGACCATGGACACAGAGACTGGACCATGGACACAGAGACACTCTGGACCATGGACACAGAGACTCTGGACCATGGACACAGAGACTGGACCATGGACACAGAGACACTCTGGACCATGGACATAGAGACACTCTGGACCATGGACACAGAGACTCTGGACCATGGACACAGAGACACTCTGGACCATGGACACAGAGACTCTGGACCATGGACACAGAGACACTCTGGACCATGGACACAGAGACACTCTGGACCATGGACATAGAGACACTCTGGACCATGGACACAGAGACTCTGGACCATGGACACAGAGACACTCTGGACCATGGACACAGAGACTCTGGACCATGGACCGTGGCACACAGTTCCAGACCTAAACAGATGTAACGTGGGCGCTACAGACGCAGCATTTCTGATGACTTCCTGGTTCCAGTCAACACATGTAACGCCTTCAGAGCAGCTGTGATGCTCAGAGTCCTACTCTGCTGGTAGAGTGTCAGTCCTGACACCTGCAGACACAGCAACCAGACGTTTTATGGAGGAAACGTTTGCTATCTCAGCTCCTCCCTCAGGGTCTTTGTCTCTCATTCATGGGGAACATCGACACCTCTGCTGCCACTATGCCAGCGCAGCTTTTTGGGGGCGTGGCTTGTAAAAGGGTCTGTAGCATATAAAGAAACATTCATCGAGGACAACGCCGAGAGAACAATAAGATGAAGAACGGGTCCAGTTAATGAAAATATCTACTTATGTCTATATTATTTACGTTATATTGTATTGTTACGTATATATTGTTGTCAATTGTATGCACAATGCAAATGAGTGAGAGTCACTGATAGCGTTTGACTGATTGTATGTGCACTGTCAGTATGAGATGCTCTGACCCTCAACTTATCATTTACCACTTCCTGTTTGGTCACATGCCATGAGGCCACATCTCTGGGAAGTGAAGATTTTATACGTTTTTCCTTCAGTGCATCTTTCAGAAAACAGTCAGTGTCACAACCACGGTATCAACACCATAATTACTGAAATTCAAGGTTTATTTGACTTTTTTGTAATAAAAGCTTTAATTAACTATTGTAGATGCCACAAGCAGCTGGTGGTTAACAAGATGGCTGCTGCCAAATAACGTCAGTTATGATGAAGACTTGATTATTTTTTCAACTACATAAGTCTTCAACTCCATAAGATTTTTGTCTTATGGAGTTATATATTATAGATATAATTTATATATTGGCCTGGGAGATGGTTCTTCAGCAGCATACAAAGGCCAACACCTTGTGCAACCATAATATATGAACATGTTTTGGAAATAAGGAGATTTTATTTTTAGAAAATTAAAGCCCCTTTTGTCCCTGCTCTCCAGAATGGCTGCTATATTAAATACAACAGTGGAGACATTATACCTATGTTCTCATGTCCAGACTCTTTATTGAAGCGAGACTGAGGAACAGACAGTCCACAGTCCACCAGGAGGCAGTAGATGATCCAGAGCTGAAGACTGGAAGACAAGGAGAACAGATAGATGTTTTAGTGGAGAGGCTGAGAACAGTGGTTAGGAGAGGAGGAAGAGGAGGGTGTGAAGAGATTCTGGAAATTGAGGGAGGGATGTTCCACTCTGATGGTGCTGGTGGTTAGTTCCACCATCTAGGGTTAGGGTTAGCGCAAAGGAAACCAGTCTGGACTGGGATTGGCTGGTGCTCCTACCTCAGGTAGGGCAGAGGAGGACATGCCGCACAGAGGAACCAGGTCAGACCAGATCTAACCAGGTTAGACAAGAACACGGCGAGGAACCAGGTCAGAGTCACCTCCAGCAGCTCACCGCAACACCACACACACACACTCACACAATCACTCACACACACAGACACACACTCACACAATCACTCACACACACACATACACAGGCACACTCACACAATCACTCACACAGACACAGACAGACACACACACACATACACAGGCACACTCACAGAATCACACACACACACAGACACACACACACTCACACAGACACAGACACAGACAGACTCACACACACACATACACAGGCACACTCACACAATCACTCACACACACAGACACACACACTCACACAGACACACACACAGACACAGACACACACACACACATACACAGGCACACTCACACAATCACTCACACACACAGACACACACACTCACACAGACACACACACACACAGACAGACACACATACACAGGCACAATCACTCACACACACAGACACACACACAAACTCACACCTGACAAAATATCACAAATCTCAAATGAAATGTTTTTTGTCTCTCACAGACAGGTGAGTCGTGATGGTGAGATTCACACACACACACACACACACACACACACAGTCCTTGTCCTCTGTCAAAGCATCTGCAGTAACGATCACTTCCTGCTGCTTCCTCTGAGCTCTGCAGACTTCACACTTATGTAAACTGACTCCTGTGATCTGATTGGTCCAGACTGGTCGTGACATCACATGTGCTGCTTAGTGTGTGTATGTGTGAGAGAGAGAGTGTGTGAGTGTGAGTAGAGTGTGCAACTCGACTTAAAGGTGTGAAACCACCTGCGTCTAACAGGTCAAGAAGATGAAAGAAGACTCGAGCAGAAGCTCTACGACACCACACACACACACACACACTCACACACACACACACACACTCACACACACACACATGCGTTAACTGCAACAACACTAATAAATGAAGATTACAATTATTGCAATTACATGTTTAATTGATCTGTTACTGCACAAACATCTCTGCACAGTGATGATTGTGTGTGTGTGTGTGTGTGTGTGTGTGTGTGTGTGTGTGTGTGTGTTAGAACTAAACCAAAGACATATTTAGAAACACAGAGAGCACCCAGCAGTGCGGTGTGGCTCTGGCCCGAGCTGCCTGCGTCTGAGCCGCTCGGAGCCGTCTCCTCTTCATCATTTATTCATGTGTGTGACGGTTGCAGCCGAGAAGCTCCGCCTCCTGACGACCAGCAAACAGAGCAGCCCGCAAACCAGTCTGACCAGCAGCTCGGACCAGCAGCTCCAGGCTGGACAGCACATAAACACAGACACAGAGCTCATGTCATGTAAACTCAGGTAACAGAAGCAGAGGAAACGTGACGTCCCCTGAGCTCAGTGCTTCCAGACGCTGACACTGTGAGAAACAGGAAGTATTTAGAACTGTTCCACAACATCCCGTTGCAATAAATCAGCAGTGCTGATCAGTATGTCTAACCCTCACCACTGACCAAATGAACAGGACAAATGGGAAGCAGCAGTCAGTGAAGAGCCCGGAGCAGAGCCCATCCAGCTGTGCTAACAGCTGAGCTCTGGTGGAGGCAGGGACTCAGCATCTATGCTAATTCGTCTCTAAGACAGAGACGTAGAAAAACTAGAAACTGCTGGGCTGACACCAGCTGAGCCAGGGACGAGGGCTGTGGCTGGCTGCTCCTCCCTGCTCCTCTCTGCTCCTCTCTGCTCCTCTCCGCTCCTGTCAGTGGCGTGGAGGCTCTAGATAGGTCCTCAGAAGCTGTGAAGGCTGTGGTCCGTTGATCTTTAATGCACTCACTGCCTGTTACTGAGGAGCATCGACTGCATGAAGAAGAAACCAGAAGATCCATCCCCGACACTGAGGTACTCTGATTACTCACTGGAATGTGGATTACTGGCTGCGCATTCACAACAACGATGTGATCATGGTGTTTCTTCTAGATCCAGAGTCCTTACTCCACGTCTGCCTCCTCCTCATATCCTGCTCCTCCTCACATCCTGCTCCACCTCACATCTGCCTCCTCCTCATATCCTGCTCCACCTCACATCTGCCTCCTCCTCATATCCTGCTCCTCCTGACATCTGGCTTCTCCTCTCATCTGGCTCCTCCCCTTCTTCCACATATCTCCATTCCCATGTTAGCAGCATCCAGAGCTTCATCCTGGTCACCTCCCTCAACATCTACAGCAGCACAGCCCCAGCTTCAGCCTCAGCCAAGAGCATACACTTCTCCTTCTCCTCCTTCTCGTTCCTCCTTTTTCTTCCTGGAGTCCTCCACATGTCTCCACCTGACAGTTTGGTCCACACATCAAACACCTCTGGTTACGTAGAGTCTCTGTCAGACTGTAGCATCAGTCTGTTACAGTCGGTGTCTGTGTTTCCATGGAAACGCAGTGTGTGTTTGTGTGTGTGAGAGAGAGAGTGAGTGTGTAGGCTGCTTTACTACACTACTTGAGTAAATGTGTGTGTATGGGCTGGTGCTGCACGTGTTTCTATGAATTTATCAATAGCATCGATCACTTATTAAAGGAGCTCAATGAATCTGAGCCACACTCATCATACCATCAGGCCATCTTCATCCCCATCACCCTCATCTTCATCCTCCTCATCTTCATCCCCATCACCCTCATCTTCATCCTCCTCATCTTCATCCCCATCACCCTCATCTTCATCCCCATCACTCTCATCTTCATCGCCATCACCATCATCACCCTCATCTTCATCATCACGTCTACAGAAAACTCTCATACGTCAGCCCTGCGTGCGCGCCCCCTCCCCCGTGACGTCAGCGCCCTCTGATCCGCTGATAACGCGCTGCGCGTGCCCGCGGCTGTGAATGGGGACTGGGTCCAGCTCCTGACAGGGCTCCGCTCCACACACACACACACACACACACACAGTCTCACTCTCTCTGAGAGCCCGGACCGCCCCGGACAGACAGACCCCCCCTCAGCTCCCGGTCCCCGCGGGGCTCTGAACACCATGTCCGGCTCTGAGGAGCGGAGCTGCCGCCGCTTCCTGGAGCTCTTCCTGCGGGAGATGAGGGCTCCTCTGCGGGACTGCGACCCGGCGCCCCTGCGGCCGCTGTCCGAGCTGCTGGCGGAGGACGAGCTGGAGGGAGAGAGCCTGGACCTGAGCCTGCAGAACCTCTACCGATAGTAGGTACCGGACCGGACCGGTCTGGGCCGGACCTGTCTGTGTGTCTGTCTGTCTCTCTGTCTGTCTGACTGTCTCTGTGAGTGAGGCTGCAGCAGTTGCACACAGTGCGTGTGTGTGTGTGTGTGTGTGTATCTCCGGGTCTCAGTCCGGGTGTATTCCCGGTGATCCCGGACCTTCAGTGTGGGGGGTGTAGGGGGATTCGGGGGGACCTCTGCTGCAGGTGTGTTGAAGGTGAACCCCTGGATTTGCGTAACAAGTGACGTCACTATGGCGTGGGCAGGAGGCAGCGTCATCAGGGCTGAGCTAAAAATAGCCCCCCCACCCCACCCCCCGCCACCACCACCACCACCGGTACCGGAGCCCGGTGCCGGAGTTGTCTCTTGCTCCTCATTCTCCTGCTCCTCCTCCTCCTCCTGCTCCTCATCTTCCTGCTTCTCATCCTGCTGCTCATCCTCCTCATCATTGCTCCTCATCCCCTTGCATCCTGCATGTCTTCACCTCCTCTCTGCTCACATCTGGTGGCTGCTCAGAGGCTTGGAAGGATGCTTGGAAGTGGATCTGGCCTGGTTCTGGTGTGTGTGTGTGTGTGTGTGTGTGTGTGTGTGTGTGTGTGTGTGTGTGTGTGTGTGTGTGTGTGTGTGTGTGTGACCTTCACGGTGCTGGAGGACAGGTGTGGGTGGCAGCCCTGCAGGTGGAGCTGTCAGGTGCAGCAGCTCAGGTCCCTGAACTACACACGGAGATGTCACGACATCAGGGTGTGATTGGCTGCTGAGTATGATGTCACCCCCCCACACATATATGCACACGCACACACACACACACACTCAGTCAGATGCCTTCATTGTTATTTTATCACAGCTGCCAAAGGCTCATGGGAGCTGCAGTCCTGACACGTTCCTCGTGATCAGGAAAGAAGGTTCTGCTCTGTTCATCCTCCAGAACCCTGGATGTCTGTGGTCCAGTACCCTGAACATCTCTGAACGTTGCTTATCCAGAACGTCTGAGGTCCAGAACCCTGCCATGATGAGTTCATTAGTTGAGCACAGAGCTGCCAGAACCTCTGGATCACAGCACTAGTACCTACCATAGGCTGTATATAACGGACGGACGTAGTTTTCCAATACAAAAATTAAGCCTACACTGAAGTGACTTTTATGGCAGTACCACGGAGATCCTCTAGGCCTGGCTCCAAAAACACTTTCTCCAATACACACCCAGTCAATAAACACCATTTTCAATCATGAAATACTCATTCAGTCATTTTATTTCATATCTCACTCCGGCTTCAGCAGCTAAAGTCTCCTGTGCCAGCGTGTAATATGGAGGTCGATTAGCAAATAATTCCATGATTAATGAGATATCAGAGCTTAAAGAAATGAATGAATATGGGCGGGTCCATTTGATTGACAGGGAGCCTCACAGAGGAGAGAGAGTCACATTAGCTGGACCAGTAGACTGTGTTAACCTGGTTAGTATGGCCGAGTTATTCTTTAACCAATAGGTAACATCACAGAGGGGTGGGGCTTGGTACAAACTCAGGATGGGTGGAGGCCCCTGGACGGCGCCCCCTGCTGGACAGGAGGCCAGTGGCAGTGTTGGTGATTGATTAATCCTGATGATTACTGATTATTGATCACTGTCATGCTCTGAATCAGCAGCTGGGGGAGGTCCAGTCCAAGGGCTGGATCAAGGTTCACTGCTGGGCCTGACCCACACACACACACACACACACACACACACACACAGAGCGCGTGCTCCAGGAGCTACAGCAGACTGGTGTGTGTGTGTGATGGTAGTCGGAGGCAGCAGCTCTGGTGAATCATCCAACGTGTCATTAGTTTGTCTCTGGGTTGAACAGCTAATAATAGAGCGCTGCACGCTCAGAGATCCCCTCAGAGTGAGTGTGTTAGCAGGGGGCGGCTCGAGCACTCGGTGTGAAAACGACTTCAGGGGTGCAGAGAGAGCTTCTGTGAGTGAGTGTTTGGTGTTCGTGTGTGTGTGTGTGTGTGTGTGTGTGTGTGTGTGTGTGTGTGTGTGTGTGTGTGCACGCTAAATGGCAGCAGTGTGGGCTTAGCTCAGTGAAGGAGAGGAGGAGCTGATGTCTCTACCTGAACAGACCAGCAGAGCCTCAGGCTGCTTTCACACCAGCATGGTCCTTATCTATCTATCTATCTATCTATCTATCTATCTATCTATCTATCTATCTATCTATCTATCTATCTATCTATCTATCTATCTATCTATCTATCTATCTATCTATCTATCTATCTATCTATCTATCTATCTATCTATCTATCTATCTATCTATCTATCTATCTATCTATCTATCAACACCAGCAGACAGGGTTCAGTGATTGAAGGTCAAAGGGCACTGACTACACACACACACACTTTGCATCTTCAGACCTCATAGTTCTAGGACCATAGTGGTTCATAGCGAGAGAACCTGAGGTAGGAGCACCAGCCAATCCCAGTCCAGACTGGTTTCCTTTGTGCTCCTAGGTGGTGGAACTGACCACCGGCACCATCAGAGTGGAACATCTCTCTCTATCAGAATGTAGGAGGTGAAACAGCTGTGAGGACTAGAGTCTCCCAGCTGCTGGTGCTAATGCTGAGCAGATCTTAGTGGTGTCTGACCAGCACCAGTGTGAGTTCAACATCAGCCTGATCGGATCAGGTCAGATCAGATCAGATCAGATCAGATCAGATCAGATCAGGTCAGATCAGAACAGATCAGAACATATCAGATCAGATCAGATCAGATCAGATCAGGGTGTATCAGATCAGGGTGTATCAGATCAGATCAGATCAGATCAGATCAGATCAGGTCAGATCAGATCAGATCAGATCAGGTCAGATCAGATCAGAACAGAACAGATCAGATCAGATCAGATCAGGTCAGATCAGATCAGATCAGATCAGATCAGATCAGGTCAGATCAGATCAGAACAGAACAGAACAGTTCAGATCAGATCAGATCAGATCAGATCAGATCAGATCAGGTCAGATCAGGTCAGGTCAGGGTGTATCAGATCAGATCAGATCAGGTCAGGGTGTATCAGATCAGATCAGATCAGGTCAGGGTGTATCAGATCAGATCAGGTCAGATCAGATCAGATCAGGTCAGATCAGATCAGAACAGAACAGTTCAGATCAGGTTAGGTTAGATCAGATCAGATCAGATCAGATCAGGTCAGATCAGAACAGATCAGAACATATCAGATCAGATCAGGTCAGGTCAGGATAGACGAGATCAGATGAGATAAGATCAGAAGTTTTCAGGGCAGGTCAGGTTAGCTCAAAGAGGAGATAAAGCACACACACACACACACAGCTGATAAATAGTAATTGAACAGAAATGTCTCCTGCAGCTGTAAAGGGGGGGGGGGGGGGCTTCCTCCCACACACACACACACACACACACACACAGTTGTTGATGTCAGGAGCTGGATATAACTGGAGACATCAACAACACCTTGTAGTGTGCTGGTATCAGAGCAGTCAGACACCTGCTTCCAAATTTCTCTGTTCCCCTGTTGGTGTCTGTGTCCAGTCTGCACAGCTCAGTGGTTTGTTATGAGCTTTCAGACCAGTCGCCTTCATGATCAGGACTGAACACTCAGCTGGTAAGAAACAGATCCCAGATAATGAGGAGTCCCCTCAGGCCCTGGGAGAGAAAGATTAGTGTGTGTGTGTGTGTGTGTGTGTGTGTGTGTGTGTGTGTGTGTGCGTGTGTGTGCGCAGCAGTGATTGTCCAGCCGCCCACGCTCCTCTCACTCCCTCACTGAGCTGTGTCCACACGTTGCTGTTGCAGCTCTGAAATAAAAACGATTTACCATTAGCATGTAGCCATTAGCACCTAGCCTCTAGCGCGTAGCTATGAGTGAGATAATGCTAACAGGTTACTGTTAGCGGAAATAATAGTAATCAGATGAATAAACTGCAGTAATAATAATAAATTAGGATTAAAAATAAAATGATAAAAGAAAACAAATTACTTAAGAAGGTCCTTTTTGCGGGTTAATGTAAAGGCAGCGTTGCAGATTGACCAGTGAGATGAGGTAGTAGGGGGCGGGGCTTCCATGGAGCTCCCATAATGCACCTGCTCTCGTTTCTTCTTCCTCTTCTTCTTTCTTTCTCTTTCTCTTGTGCTGTGTGTTTGGTGTTATGAGCATGTGGAATCAGAGATTAACTAAAGCATGTCCACTCGAGGTGTGGACGATGTTATCTGACCCAGAGGTCAGAGGTCACCTCACTGTGTGTTAGTGCTGCAGCAGATGATTCATTTCAGATTTGAATAATCTGTTGATTACTTTTTCGATTTACTGATTAGTTATTGCAGCTCTAGTGTGTGTGTGTGTGTGTGTGTGTGTGTGTGTGTGTGTGCATGAGTGGGCCAGGCCCCAGCAGCAGATGAATGGGAGCAGCTGAGCTCTGGTCGTCTCAGAACGCTCTGACCTGGTTCTGCTGAACTAGTTCCAGCAGCAGCGCTGCACTGCAGGCAGGCGGAGGAGGCGCAGGACGGCTGCTGCTGCTGCTGCTGCATCCTGCTGCTGCTGCTGCATCCTGCTGCATCCTGCTGCATCCTGCTGCATCCTGCTGCATCCTGCTGCTGCTGCTGCATCCTGCTGCATCCTGCTGCATCCTGCTGCTGCTGCTGCTGCTGCATCCTGCTGCATCCTGCTGCACCCTGCTGCATCCTGCTGCTGCTGCTGCTGCATCCTGCTGCTGCTGCTGCTGCATCCTGCTGCTGCTGCTGCTGCTGCATCCTGCTGCTGCTGCATCCTGCTGCTGCTGCTGCTGCTGCTGCTGCTGCTGCATCCTGCTGCTGCTGCTGCATCCTGCTGCTGCTGCTGCTGTTGCTGCTGCATCCTGCTGCTGCTGCTGCATCCTGCTGCTGCTGCTGCATCCTGCTGCTGCTGCTGCTGTTGCTGCTGCATCCTGCTGCTGCTGCTGCTGCTGCTGCTGCATCCTGCTGCTGCTGCTGCTGCATCCTGCTGCTGCTGCTGCATCCTGCTGCATCCTGCTGCTGCTGCTGCTGCTGCATCCTGCTGCTGCTGCTGCTGCTGCTGCTGCATCCTGCTGCTGCATCCTGCTGCTGCATCCTGCTGCTGCATCCTGCTGCTGCTGCTGCTGCTGCTGCTGCTGCATCCTGCTGCATCCTGCTGCATCCTGCTGCTGCATCCTGCTGCTGCTGCTGCTGCTGCTGCATCCTGCTGCTGCATCCTGCTGCTGCATCCTGCTGCTGCTGCTGCTGCTGCTGCATCCTGCTGCTGCTGCTGCTGCTTCATGCTGCTGCTGCTGCTTCCTGTCTCCTTGCTGTGGGTTTCCCAGCCTGTGAAATTAGTGGCAGCAGTAATCCCTTAATCAGTGTCTCTGTGGGATTAGCACAAAGCGCCTCCTCCACCCTCGGCTCTGATCCACCGCTGGACATTGTTGCGTCTGTAGCTCAGTGTAGCCATGCTATGCTGCTGTATCAGACAAGGTGTCTGGAGGTTTGAGCTGCTCTCAGCTTCTTATCTATGAACATCTACTGGTCTTTAGTACAAACTGATTTACTGCTCATGGAACACTCCGGGATGTTTGCACTGCCAGGTGCATTCTGGGTAACGTAGGTCTGAGGGGTACACAGACATGAGGAGGAGGTTCAGACCTCGACCTGCACCTGAGATCTAAATCATAAGTCACAGGTTAGAGGAAGAACCCTCCATCATAACATCAGCTGTGTTGAGCTCTGCACTGTCAACACCCACCACCCCTCACCCCCACCCCACTGTCCCAGAATGCACTGGGAGTCTCATCAGAGTCAGCTGCAGCTGAGGCCGAGCTCCCAGAGCAGCTCCATGCAAATCAGAGGAGGACATGCAAAGTCTGAGCAGCGGGCAGAGCGGCGTGGGCTGCAACTACGTCAGTGTCTGACCTGACAGACGTATGTGTGTGCGTGTGTGTCTGAGAAGGCGTCTCCCTGCTCCTGCTGCAGCTTCAGCTTCTCCCGCTCTAAAACAGGAGCCATAATTACTGTCGGCTCTGGAGAGGCACCATTTTTGGAGGAGCAGTGACCTTCAAAGTGAGCGGTGTCCTCCTTTCCCTGCAGCCGCTGCTCTGCCTGACTCTGACACCAATCCAACCACGCTGCCTCGCTGCTCTGCTCATGTACACCCTCACTATGGAGCATAATCTGATGGGGAACACTGCTCTGTGCTATCAGAACATGCCGCCCCTTGTTCTGACACCTGGATGGGGCAGTGCTGTGAGATGAAGTGATTCTGCACTGAGAGCAGTATTTGAAAAGTGTTCCATTACAATGCACTGACCCTAAAGTCCTCCTGGTACCTCTGATCATGAAGTGTGTGTGTCTTAATGTGGTGTGTGTGTGTGTGTGTGTGTGTGTGTGTGTGGGGACTCGAGCGGGAACACTGTGACCTGCCGAGTGTTCACTGCTCAGAGGTTGTGAAGGTGAATGAGATGAAGGTTGTCACCAGGAGGAGAAGTCGAGACCTGTGACGAGGAGACGGTCCCTGACTGCGCTTCCATGGAGACGACATCCTGACCCGAGCAGAGAGAAGCTGCAGTCTGCCTGAGACTCTATGTAACCAGAGGTGTTTGAAGTGTGGATTGAGCCTCAGGAGACATGTGGAGGACTCCAGGAAGAAGAAGAAGAAGGAGAATGAGAAGGAGGAGAAGGAGAAGTGAATATTCTGAGCTGAGGTGAACCTGGGGCTGTGCTGCTGTAGATGTTGAGGGAGGAGACCAGGATGAAGCTCTGGATGCTGCTAACATGGGAATGGAGATATGTGGAACAAGGAGGTGAACCAGTGGAACCAGTGGGTCTGAACCAGCTGAAACCTCTGGAAGATTGTGAGAAGCAGCTGTTGTGTTGCTACAAAGCAGAAGAACACTAGTGGCCACGCTCCTTCTACTGTCCCATGGTCCAGACCATGGAGGAGACCAGGAGGAGGAGACCAGGAGGAAGAGACCAGAAGGAGGTGGAGCTAATGTAACGTGGGCCTGACATTTGGACTTAAACAAAGTACTGGCTCATGTGGAAGAAGCTCAGTGTCTGGACAGTCACTGCTCCTGCTGCTCAGCCAGAGCCTCACAATGTGTGTGTGTGTGTGTGTGTGTGTGTGTGTGTGTGTGTGTGTGTGTGTGTGTGTGTGTGTGTGTGTTGCCATGGCATCAGGACGCTTGATGGTCAGAACTTTCAGTCACTGGCTTGTTGTTGCTATGGAAACAGTCATTTTGCTCCAGAGATGATTGAGTGGGAAAGAGTGGAGACAGAGAACAGATGGAAAAGGGGGGTCATAATCTTGTCACTTTTCTTGTGATTGGTAAATGCAACACACGTACACACACCCTGAGAATAGCTGGAGCAGTCAATGGTGATCAATATGAGCGTTCACTAGTAACATGACTGCTGTGTGTGTGTGTTGGTCAGTTGGACCAGATTAACCAGTGGTTGGTGAGATGTGTGAACTGGGATTAGGATCCTGTAATCCCGCTGCTCCTTCTCTTCATCCTCCTCCTCCTGCTCCTCCTCCTGGTTACCATAGTAACTGCTTTATGGGCCATGATCCACTCCTGGAGCCCTTGACCCAGATCAGGAATAAAACCGGGACCTGAAAAGAAAAAGTTTCTGAGGGAAAGGAGGAATCACACACACACACACACACACATCCAGCAGCGGCAGTACAGGCAGCAGAGGCTCCTCTCGGTTGTTATTCTAATGAGTCTCTGAGCTGCATTCAGACTCAACACTCATTAATTAGTCTGAGTGGACGAGTCTCAGAGCGGCCATAAACAGGAAGCTGCAGCCTGTGTACAGTGTGGCTGTACACTCTGACTACTCGATCAACATCGCCTGTCCGATCTGCACATCTGCACACCTGCGAACAGAGTGTCCAACACAGACAGACAGATATTAATGTACAAGTACAAATTTTGTGATTCTTTGACACGCTTCTATAGCTTTGCTGTAGATCGTTTAAAATATCCATACTTTTTACTGACGTGTTATTAATACTGACATGTGCCTCTGTGGTTTGCGCAGAGCTGGCAGCCAAGCACATTTGTCCAAGTGGAGTTCCCGTAGCTGTCTAAGATGGCGGCAACACACATTGGGCAGTGTTGTGGGTCCCTGATCTGGGCGGAAGTACCTGATCTGGGCTCTGTGTTTGCTGCACATGCGCACAATGACGTTTGATTGCGTTTCAGGAAAAAGGACATGACGTGTGAGGAAGAAGGACGGTTTGCTTGCCCGATGTGTACCTGTTGTGTACCCAGATCGGGTACTTCCACTCAGATCGGGTACCGACAAGCTGCAGTCAGTGAACAGGAAGCTGCAGCCAGAGAACAGGAAGCTGCAGTCGGTGAACAGGAAGCTGCAGCCAGAGAACAGGAAGCTGCAGCCGGAGAACAGGAAGCTGCAGCCGGTGAACAGGAAGCTGCAGTCGGTGAACAGGAAGCTGCAGCCGGAGAACGGGAAGCTGCAGCCGGAGAACAGGAAGCTGACTGTGGTACTTCCTGTCTCCTCAGTAACTGTCCGTGCTCTCTGGCGGCGGCGCTGGCCCGGGCCACAGCTGACAGCCTCCTGCAGAGCGACCTGAGCCTCCTGCAGCAGAGCCAGGTGGAGCAGGATGCAGCCGACCCCCCCCCACGTAAGTCTCTCTATCTCTCTCTCTCTCACACACACACACGTGCACACACGCACACACACACACATGTTCCAGATGTTCCTGCTCCAACACCTGCCTGATTTGATCAACCGATCACCATGCAGCTGTGCAGGCTATGAGAGTCGTCTGAGATGAGAGTTGACTAATTGAAGTGAAGTCATCTGTATGTCTGTATTAATACAAACGTTTAACAATGATGGTGGTGGTGATGGTGGTGATGGTGGTGGTGGAGGTGGTGGTGGTGGTTGTAATGGTGATGGTGGTGGTGATGGTGATGGTGATGTTGGTGGTGGTGGTAGTGGTGATGGTGATGGTGATGTTGGTGGTGGTGGTAGTGGTGATGGTGGTGATGGTGATGGTGGTGATGGTGATGGTGGTGGTGGGGGTGGTGGTGATGGTGGTGATGGTGGTAGTGGTGATGGTGGTGATGATGGTGGTGGTAGTGGTGATGGTGATGGTGGTGGTGGTGGTGATGGTGGTGGTAGTGGTGATGGTGATGGTGGTGGTGGTGGTAGTGGTGATGGTAGTGGTGATGGTGATGGTGATGGTGGTAGTGGTGATGATGGTGGTAGTGGTGATGGTGGTGGTAGTGGTGATGGTGATGGTGGTGGTAGTGGTGATGGTGATGGTGATGGTGGTAGTGGTGATGGTGATGGTGATGGTGGTGGTGA
>CM055204.1:22511986-22526986 GCA_029224185.1 Karalla daura | reverse complement strand
CCCCCGGCCCGGTGTTAAGCCCCGCCCCCGGCCTCGCCCTGGGCTCCTGGCTGCACCGCTCGCCTGCTAGCGACCAGGAGCGTCCACGCCGGCGCAGGTCCCGTGGTGCCTCCAGCTTCCCGGACTCTCTGTGGCCCTGGGTGGCCCATCTGATAGGCCCCGCCCCCCAGCTGGTAGGCCCCGCCCCCCATCTGCTAAACCTCGCCCCCCGGCCACACCACCGGCTGGATCTGGGGCGGCGGCGCCGGGTGCGGAGGTGGGCGGGGGCCTCCCTGCTGGGCCTCCTGCCCTCAGGCGTCCTGCTGCCACGCCTGGAGCGAGGCTCCGCCCACAGGCCTGGGGAGGCGGTGCCTCACCTGCCCTACGACACCTCCATCTGAGGAAGTGACCAGACCAAACCACCCACTATCTCCAGCCCTGCACCCCCCCACCCCCCCACCCCCCCCGTCTGCCTCACTCTGTCGAGGCTCCGCGGTCGAGACAAAACAACCACGACCACCACGAGCTGGTTCAGGAAACGTTTCCACGCTCAGGAATAATCTGAAAGGACGGAGACGAGGGAGAGGAAGAGAGATGAAGGGATGAAGCTTGGGCTGCGATGAACCACGAGAGAAGCTCACGTCAACACCACCACCGTGTCACCGTCTCCTGTAGAAGCTCAGATTGTCGCTGTCCATGGAAGCGTTCACTGAGCAGCTCCAGCTGCTCCAGTCGGACCACGAGGCGTCGCCGCTCGCTCCACACTCCCGACAGATGAATGAGACGCAGGAAGGAAGTGCTGATCACACCACGCATCTACAGATCATGTCGTGGTTGGATTCATATTCAGACCTTTCGGTACAGAACATTTCCCTCACAATGTTTATGGTGTCCCCAACAACACCGATGGAAATTTCAGCCAAAGATAAGCCCCGCCCCCTCTGACCACACCCCCGCTAAACCGTGACGTGCATTTTATTTCCTTAATGAACCGAAAATGATCCAAACCGAGGTCTTAAAGCCAAGGTACGAACCAGACCGTAGGATCCATAATAAGAATCGGCCTGATGTTTCAACCTGAACACTCACACGTCTGGCAGCCGTCACTCAGACACTGAACACAACCCCTAGAGGACATGTCACTTCTCTACCTGCCCTCAGGTATGAACGCAGGTCATGTTGTTTCCTGCTCTCGAGAGTGTGGAGCAGGCGAACAGTGCTAGCAGCGCTAGCAGCGCTAGCAGCGCTAGCAGCGAGGCCGGAGCGAGACGACACGTCAGCTCACGTACAGCCGCTGACCTGCCATTATCCTCCACCACTGGCCCCAGATAAAAGCACTCAACCCTGGATTAGAGAAGATTAGCAGGCGTGTACCTGAACCAGGGATGTGTAGTCTGGCTCCAGATGGGGATCTGCTCCTGGGATAATGTGGTGTTTTGTTATTTTGAGGGGGTTGGGGGACTTGGTGGGAATTAAGAACATTTATCTGTCATGTTGCTGTCGGGCCACAGAGTTACTGAAGTGTTCACGCATGAAGTCTTTGACACGGAGTCACTGAAGCATCACGCTTGATAAGTGCAAAACAGTCGATGTTGGGCCAGGACAAACATGTGCCTTCCATATGTGTCATCTCTCTCACACACACACACACACACACACACACACACACACACACACCACTCTGTAAAATTAATCTGAAGCAACAAGCAGCAGCCGGTTAGCTTAGCATGAAGTCTGGAATGTTTGCAGTTCAGCAGCAGGTTGGACTGGACACTGGGCACTGGACTCCAAGTTTAACAAGGAAACCGTTAAGTTTGTGTTAGTGTGTTGACTGGGTTGAAAATCATAGATCAGAGCTTTATGCTAAGCTAACATGCTAAGCTTGAGCATGACTGCTCAGATTTGCGTGGTATCAAACTTCTTAACACATTGTGTTTAGGAATGTTCCTGAACTGTCCTGAAAGAGTCGTGCTCTGCACTGCGCGGTCAGATCACGTCTCATGCTCCTCTCCAGCGCCTCCTGCTGGCTGCCAGGTGAACCTCATGAAGCTGGTCCAGAAGAGAGATGTTATGTTCTTCCTTCTATAATCACTGATCTCTTATATCAGACTAACTATGATAGTTCATTCTAGAGTGTTTCTATTAAAAGCTAATTCTTAATCATATTTAACAAACAGGTATGTAATTAATGATAATAGTCCTCCTCCTGACTCACATGCTAACATGTAACAGTTCACACACACAGGCACCGTGGAGAGACTCGTACCGTGGCGTAGACACTGTGTGAGAAGCTGAAACAGGGTTCAACTCTCACCCAAAGTCCGACCGTGACCATTACACGTCCACCTGCTAAAAGCTTCTAAACTTCCCGTCACACTTTAACTCCTTTAGTTGCTTCTGTCTTTTAAGGTGCTGTGGCCGCTGTTCTCTAAGCCCCGCCCACTTAGTTACTGTTGCCATTATTGTCGAGCTTTTCAGCGTCATGTGTGAAGTTGAAAATGAAGTCGAGGTCACATCAACATGTTTAGTATTTTCTTCCACAATTTGTTCCTGATTCAACTGCGTTTCAGATTTTTAAAATTGTGATTAGATGTGATTAGTTTCGTTAAAGACTAAGAGTGAGCGTCCGTGCCGCCTGATGATGTTTGGTAGCGCCGTAGTCTCCCCACTGGAACTGGAGAGCAGGCAAACCTGAGATCAGACACTAACCTTCAGAATCTCTCATGATTCACCACATTGTTGAAGTTTATCCTTTACCGCTGCTTTGGACGTTGAGGATGAGTCTTCTGACGGTCTGTCAGACCCAGAAGCTGCAGCTGCTCTTCACACTGACAGTTAAGTTACTCTCTCTCTCTCATCTTTTGCTCTTTTCACGTTCTTTTCTCTGCTTTTCAAAAGTTTTGTATGAATATTGAAGTCTGACAGTGGAGTTTGCACATTTTGTATGTTGTTTTTTCTTTTAAAGTCACTCGGTGGAAACTTTGTTGATTAGCCAGTTAGCATTAGCTACCTAGCTCACTCAAGGCCAAACAAAGCTCATGTATTCAACTGAGCATTTTAGGTTTTTTAAATGAGCTTGTTGTGACCAGAAGATGATAATGAATCAAACATTGTTTGTGTTGGCTCCCAAAACGTTCCAACGACCTCCCAGAGATGAACTCCTGGAAACTGGATGCCCATGATGGATGACTGACGTCCAGGTTCCTCTTGAGAGCGGTGCAGAGCTCAGGTTCCTACATGTCGAAGCCTCATGCTCAGCTACGATTGGATGGCTGCGGTTTGGGGGCGGGGTTTATTGAACAAGCTTTTGGCCACACGCAAAAATAAGCAAGTCCTGGAAACCTCTCCCCTCTCTTCCTCACAGATGTGGGTCAACACAGGAGGGAGGGGGTTCTTCTGGCAGTGGTGGTGGGAGGGAGGGGGCTCTGAACGCCTGAGGAATGTACAACTACCGGATCCTCAGTCACGCATCCATGACGTTGACGTGACACAGCCGTTTCTAAGGTTCCCGTGGCCGTGGACGTCTGTAGGGTTCAGGGCCCGTGTACATACTGGGCCCCGTGAAAATCCATGGTTTAACCCAGGCTTCTCGAGGCTCAGATGTGGCCAGATTAGGGCTGAGGTCAGGATGCTGCATCTGCCTCAAGGAGCTGTCAGGATCCTGGTTCTGCTCCGTGGACCTCTGAAGGTTCCTGTTCTCTGCTGCTGCGTTCACACCTAGGCGAGGCGTGACCACAAACCTGGGGAGAAATGTACGAAGAGAGGTTGATTTTTGGCAAAAAATACTTTTTCTCCAAACCTGCAGCTTTGATTTGAAAACATGGTGTCAGTACCCGCCCTCAACACATCTTGCTAGTCAGCTAAGGGCCATGTTTTCATTCCTGCTCTGCAGGCGTTGATTAGCTGATTAGCATGGTGTTGTTAGCGACGAGGACTAAGAGCTGAACTGAGGCTTCGCTGGGACGACGTGCGTCCTCTCCTTATAGCGACAGAGCTTCTCCATCCACCTCATCCATCAACAGTCACTTATCTTTGCTGCCGTTAACCATGGCATGTCAGCATGCTGGTGGAGGCCATTAATTAACGTATCAAGTAATTGTTGTTTATTAGTGTGCCAGACATGAGCTATCTGAGGGCTCCATCTTGTCCTTGTTTCAATTACTCTTTAATGATACATAACTGACAAAAATGAATTCCGACCCTAACCTCCAGCTACTGATTCACTGGTCTTGACATTCTACATAAAACCATGTGTTGATCAATGTCAGTCATCTGTGCTGAGCCACCTTCACTTCCTGTCACCTGATGCTTTGTCGCTATAACGAGACGTTTGGCGTCCAGGCTGAAGCAGCTCGTCTCCGTGGCAACGCCGTCGTTCCCGGTCCTCTGATTGGCTGGTCGTCCCCTGGCTCGCACACAGCGTTCCTGGGTCCACTTCCCCGAAGAGTTTGTGACGCAATAATGTGCACATCACTTCCTGTGGTGGCCCCTCCCACTGCGTCCCCTGAAGTAGCTGGCCCCGCCTCCCCACGGTCCGCCCATGAATCTGCACTGTGTCCCCGAACACGACAAAGCTTTTTCTTCTTCTCTGTAAGCAATAATGACGTTGCATCAAAGGCTCCTGAGGGTTTGTCTGCGGCTGGGACCAATCAGCCATAACCTAAACGTCACAGAGCAAAACGCTGAGCTCCTCAG
This sequence comes from Karalla daura, assembly GCA_029224185.1. NCBI lineage: Eukaryota > Metazoa > Chordata > Actinopteri > Chaetodontiformes > Leiognathidae > Karalla > Karalla daura. The sequence goes on along the minus strand of CM055204.1, from coordinate 22,522,312 downwards.
GTCCACGTCCCCGTCACTCCCCCAGAGAAGAGTGTGAGGAGTGTCTTCTCTGTGGAGTGGGACGCGGACGGCTCGGCTGCTCCTCAGGTCGCCTGCAGGTTGGACTTCCTGGACCAGAGCCCGCTGCAGACAAACCCTCTGAGTGGCTCTTTATGAAAATGCAGGTTAGGTTAAAAACACGTTGAGTACCTGTACTGTGTTCCTGTAGTATATAGATCTGTGTATTGTAACTGGTGACTAATTATCATGTATATAAAGGATAGAACAAGTTGGCGACTCGTGGTTTTTCTTTCCTGGAAGTGTTTGGTGTTTGAGCTCTGACTCCGCCCCCCAGACAACGCCGCCTTGAAGCTGACGGCATCAGGAACCTTCAGGGCGTCATCACAACACGCTGCCTTTGATCTTCCAGAGACGAGGACCGCGAGATCCTGCAGAGAAGAGTCATCAGAGGGAGGCATGGGACATGAAGAACGCATCAGTCTCCGGGAGCCAGTCGAACACAAACCACTATCAGTGTTGATCAAATTGTTGATTAAATCAAAGCAAAAAAGCACCAGGTGTTGCTCCAGCCTCAGGGCAGCTTCAGAGAGATGATCAGACGACACAACGTAAAGAGGCTGTAAAAACACACAACAGGACATATTTTGCTTGTTTTTGGATCAAGGACGAGACCAACTTTATTTACAAAACACTTTAAACAAAAACAAAAAATAGAAACACAAAAACCAGGCTAACGAATACAACACAGAGTGGTCAGAGCTCCAGCCTGAAGAGAGCAGAGCTGCGCTCCTCCATCCATCCTCACCTCAGCTCCATCACAGCTCAGAGGGGCAGGGTCTCCTCAGCTCCATCACAGCTCAGAGGGGCAGGGTCTCCTCAGCTCCATCACAGCTCAGAGGGTCAGGGTCTCCTCAGCTCCATCACAGCTCAGAGGGGCAGGGTCTCCTCAGCTCCATCACAGCTCAGAGGGTCAGGGTCTCCTCAGCTCCATCACAGCTCAGAGGGTCAGGGTCTCCTCAGCTCCATCACAGCTCAGAGGGTCAGGGTCTCCTCAGCTCCATCACAGCTCAGAGGGTCAGGGTCTCCTCAGCTCCATCACAGCTCAGAGGGTCAGGGTCTCCTCAGCTCCATCACAGCTCAGAGGGTCAGGGTCTCCTCAGCTCCATCACAGCTCAGAGGGGCAGGGTCTCCTCAGCTCCATCACAGCTCAGAGGGTCAGGGTCTCCTCAGCTCCATCACAGCTCAGAGGGGCAGGGTCTCCTCAGCTCCATCACAGCTCAGAGGGGCAGGTCTCAGAGCAGATCCCTGGTCGACCTGCTCGGCTGGAGCTGCATGAGGAGCAGCAGCTGTGGGTGACGTTGTTTTTCTTAACTGACGAGAGCAGAAAACATCTGGCAGTGTCATCACTAATTAAAGTGTTGGCCAGAGGAAGAGGAGGTGGAGGAGGAAGAGCAGACCTGGTTCTGCTGGAGCATGAGGAGCGGTGATGTAATAGCTGGGCTTTCATGTGGAACAGTGTGGTTACATAAAGAGCTTTACAGAAGTGAGCAGTCCTTCACATTCTGTCTATAAAAAGACACCCCCCCCCACCCCCACTATTGTTCTTCTGTGTGTTTCTTATTATTATTATTATTATTATAGCAGAATTTTGGTCGGCTGTATCTCGTAAATGGTTGATTGCACACAAACAAATGACACATCAAAGTGTGCGGCTCGGCCCCGGCCAGTGTGCTCCTGGCTGGGCCAAAAGCTGGAAGAAACCTTTAACTCGCAACGGTTGGCAAACGATCCAGAATCTGGACAAGTTGTAAATAAGTTTTGTTTGTGAAACTCTCCCGGACGCGCTGGTGTATAACAATCCCAATTTTGACCAAGATCCTCAAAAAAATAACACTTTTTGGCCCCTTCCAAAGAGAGCAGCAATATGTACGTAGTGGACGGCCCCGTCCCTCGACCCCATGACTCTACGGCCTCCAGGTAATTCTACTCAATTCAGTGTCAAACATCAACAATGAAATGTGTAAGAGTATTTACCGCTGAGGTTTGTTCACACTATTCAGAGAAACATTAATACTTCATAGTTTTTATGTCAAAATTTAGTTCAAACAAGGTTGCAGCAACAACATTATGTAATGCTCAGCATAAGAAGCATTATGGGACAACACAGACAGCTGTGTCGTTCATAAGACTTCTGTATGTCACAGGGCAAGAAGACAAGAAGACAAGAAGACAAGAAGACAAGAAGACAAGAAAATCTTGCTTTGTTATTTCATGGAAACGTTCTCCAGTAAATAACGGCAAAGTGAGCAGCAACACTTTTTCATGGATCATCAGAACAGACTCAATCTGGTAAAAGAGGCATTTCACATTCAACTTTGCCACAAAGAACCAGGTGTGGACAGTAAACAAAACCAGTGTGTTGAGCCCATTCCACTTTCACTTTCCACACTTACCTTCATCATTTCAGAACCCTTTTATCGTTTACAAAGACATTTTTCCAGAACCAATGTCTGATCCAAAGTGATCGTACGGCGCTGGTGTTTCTTGGCCAGTGTTTTGGTGATATTTCTAAATGACTCCAGCTGTTTCTTGTGCTTACCGTCATAGTGTCATGGTGCATGGACCCGCTGTAGCACAGGAAGTGGCCAACGTCTTGAATAGTTTGTGGTGTTGCACAATCAAATGTTTTAAATCTACACCTTGACATAACATGGGGGAATGCGAGGCTGGAGGAGAGAGTGCCCTCAGAGACCTGACCCCCCCCCCCTTCTAACCCCTCCCCCCCTGTTTGTAGGTGTGGTGCTGTCTTCCAGAGCAGTGAGAGTGGAGAATGGAGACCAGTTATGGAGGCAGGTGGAGAGAGAGCAAGGATGATGGTGTGTTATGTGAAATGCGTGTTTTATTTGTGGTCACTGGTTCCTTATGAGAGGTTAAGTCCTATTGTGGGTGAGCATTATGTTTAGTGGAGGTGTGTGTGTGTGTGTGTGTTGTTGTTTCTGGTTATGTTTTGCAGGTTTATTTACTGCTGTTCCTTTAAGCTAAGTGTTTGGGTGAGTATAGGTGACTAGTTATATTTCATGTTTGAGCCATGTGCTTCTTTTGCATTGAGTGTGTACATCCAGTATCTCGCTCTGTTTCTTCTTCTTTCTCTGTCTGTCCATTGTGAGTTGCTTTCTAGGCCTGTTAGTCAAACACTTCCAACAACACGGCATAGAGGTTAAAGGTTAAAGGTTAAAGTAACAGTGTCCTTTGTTCTTTATTGTTCTTTATGTTTCGTAGCTGCAGTTGGAGTCTGTTCAGGATGCTGTGTTTGGTCTCGCCGACATATTGTATGTGACATAATGTTCTTGGTGGATTTATTGAATGATTGCTGTATTTTCAAGGTGAGTTTTCGTGTCCTATTTTTAATGAAATGGTAAGTGAGCTGTTTATTTGTATGTTTTTGTTTTTGTTGGTGTAAATCGGGCAGTTAATCTGCTAGATTTGTCTCTTTTCTGGGGGAGAAAACTGTGCTGGTGGGGATGGTGCTGTCTCTTCTACTCCCTCTGACCTCTGACCTGTTTCTGCTGTAGGCTTCTGGTGGTGGTGGAATACAGTGTAGCCAGTGGACTCATGGGTGCGTCTTCTTTCTCTTTTTTGATTTGGAAGGTTTTGAGGCATTTTCTGAGAAATTGTTTGAGTGGCTGTAAGTGAAGTCTGTGCCTCTACTACAGATGTGTTTAAATCTCAAGAGTTGTGATTCTATAATTCCTGAAAAGGTGTGATAATGCAGGGTGTCAGCTTTTTGTAAAATACTTTAGTTTCTAGTTTATGTGTGATGTTGAATTCTGGTCCTTTAAAAACTGTTGTATCGAGAATGAATGATTAAAATTCCTGGGGCACCCCCCGACCCCCAAAAATTGCTTGAATTAATGTGAAAAAAATGTAACAAATAAGAAAAATAAATAAATAAGCAAAATAAATAAGAAAAAAGCCTGTGCTTCACCCATCCTGTGCATTTCTTGACGTTCAGACTGTTTGGTATTCTGTGATGAAGGAATTCATCATGTTCTTTGCGTTTCCTTTCTCCATCACTGCAGGAACTGTTGCTCTGCAGACCTGACCACGGATCCAATCCATGAAACAAACTGTCTGACCTGAGTATCTCTAATCTATGCTGTGAAAATCTAATGTATGAAGACCGTTTCTCCTACATGTTGTTGACCGCACTTTGCACAAATGATAATGTATACGCAGTTTTTTGTATTTGTGGAAAATCTTTGTGAAATTTTAAAAATGATTTTATTTGGATGGTTCCGGACAAACTGGGCTGACAAAACACTCTGTCTTGGTTCTATCAGTGGCTTCATTCTCGCATTCACTAACATATCCATCAAATTCTTCTTCCTCCTGAATGCTAAAATCATGTGGTTGTTCGGTAGTGATTCTCGGTGTCATTTGTTTGTCTTTTTTAGGATTTGTCTCATCAAACATCCACAAAAAAGATCCAGCAATCGACCTCCTCCTCAAAGTCTGAAATACTGCTTCCAAAACGTCATGTTTCTGTGGACATATTCTCCTGGATCTAATCAACTGTGACTTTATGACTCCCCTGAAAGTAAGTAGTGGATGAAAGCTTGTCTTGAATAGTAGCGTGAGTGTCCGTTTCCTTATAATATATTTCATGGCCAATTTATTCGTCTGTTCAGAATTAGTTTGTATCCAAGAATGCAATTGATTGCTGATGTTGTTCATATTTTAACGATGGATCAAATGTATTCAATGTATTCATGAATTCCAAAAATGAATCCCAAAATATCATCTAAATATCTGACATAAACATATGGTTTCTTAACACATGAGGCAAGCGCCTCCTTCTCCCATTGTGCCATAAAAATATCCACATAGGCCGCAAATCGCTTCCGCAACACAGTCCCTTCACCTGTCGATGAAATTCACCATCAAACTCAAAATCATTGCGGGTCAGGGTCAGGGTTAGGGCTAGGGTCAGGGTTAGGGTCAGGGTTAGGGTCAGGGTTAGGGTTAGGGTTAGGGTTAGGGTTAGGGTTAGGGTCAGGGTTAGGGTCAGGGTTAGGGTCAGGGTCAGGGTTAGGGTTAGGGTTAGGGTTAGGGTTAGGGTCAGGGGTTAGGGTTAGGGTTAGGGTTAGGGTTAGGGTTAGGGTTAGGGCTAGGGTTAGGGTTAGGGTTAGGGTTAGGGCTAGGGTTAGGGTTAGGGTTAGGGTTAGGGCTAGGGTTAGGGTTAGGGTTAAGGTTAGGTGGAGGGTTAGGGTTAGGGTTAGGGTTAGGTGGAGGGTTAGGGTTAGGGTTAGGGTTAGGGCTAGGGTTAGGGTTAGGGCTAGGGTTAGGGTTAGGGTTAAGGTTAGGTGGAGGGTTAGGGTTAGGGTTAGGGTTAGGTGGAGGGTTAGGGTTAGGGTTAGGGTTAGGGTTAGGGTTAGGGCTAGGGTTAGGGTTAGGGTTAGGGTTAGGGTTAGGGTTAGGGTTAGGGTTAGGGTTAGGGTTAGGGTTAGGGTTAGGGTTAGGGCTAGGGTTAGGGTTAGGTGGAGGGTTAGGGTTAGGGTTAGGGTTAAGTGGAGGGTTAGGGTTAAGGTTAGGGTAAGGGTTGGGTTTAGGGTTAGGGTTAGGGTTAGGTGGAGGGTTAGGGTTAGGTGGAGGGTTAGGGGTTAGGGTTAGGGTTAGGGTTAGGTGGAGGGTTAGGTGGAGGGTTAGGGTTAGGGTTAGGGGTTAGGGTTAGGGTTAGGGTTAAGTGGAGGGTTAGGGTTAAGGTTAGGGTAAGGGTTGGGTTAGGGTTAGGGTTAGAGTTTCTGTATTACTTTTAGTTCAAGGCCATTTTGTTTGTACCTCCTTTTGTAGTTGGATTAGCCGGGCCTGTACTGTATATACCTGTACTGTATATACCTGTACTGTATATACCTGTACTGTATATACCTGGGCTTTAGTTTGGTAGGTCAGTTTTTGTTTAGTTACCTTTCTTTTTCTGTTGCTGTTCGTTTCGTTGTCCTCTTTTATGGGCCTTCATGGCTTCTTGTTTGGGTGAGTAAAAGCCCTTCTCGCTTCCACTCTGTCTCTGCTTCTCTGCCCGGTCCCTGACAGCAGCAAGAACCTCACAACAACCGTCTCGTTTCAGATCTTGTACATGAAGCAAAGCACACAGCTGTATGTTCAGCCAAGATGGAATTCCATGTAAGAGAGGGTTAGGGTTAGGGTTAGGGTTAGGGATTCTCCAACTGTCAAAACATGATTCAACTTTCTTGCACATGTCAGTTAATGATGTTTCTTTAGCATGTTGCTGGATATCTTGAACAACCTCTTCCATGGAAATCACAACAGAGTTCACTACACTTTGGCCTACACCTGCAGCCTTTACATCAGAGATGGCAGCTGCACAACTATTTACAAGGTCTCCTGAAGATACTGTGGAACCTGCTTCTGCATGGTCAGTGGAGACATCAACATCAGTGGCCTCTCGTGTGTCGAGAACCAATGAGAGAATCCAATGAATATGACACTTGTACAGACGAGCCAGAAAAGCAACCAAAACTGATACGCTGACGACTCTCAGTTATATCTATCTATCAAGCTGGGTGAGCTCAACCGTCTACAGCAGCTTCAGTCCTTCCTCGATGACATTAAGGCCTGGAGGACCCATCATTTCCTCCTTCTGAACTCTGAAACTCTGCAGCTCGTGCCCTGACTAAAACTAGAAAGAGAGATCACATCTCTCCTGTTCTGGCCTCCTAGCACTGGCCTCCTGTACCATTCAGGATTCAGTTCTAAATCCTTCTCCTTGTCTGGTCCTCATGGTCTGGCACCCTCTTATATCTCAGACCTGATAAAACCCTACTGCCCCACTAGGACACTCTGTTCTCTGAATGCAGGCCTACTGGTGGTTCCAAGAATCTCTAAGTCTAGATGTGGAGCCAGAGCCTTCAGCTACCAAGGCCCTCTGCTGTGGAACCATCTCCCAGTCTCAGTCCTGGAGGCAGACACCCTCTCTACCTTCAGGAGGAGGTTACAAACCCTCCTCTTTGACAGAGCCTACACATAGACCTACAATCCTAGATAAGCTGCTCTAGGTTGAGTCTGCCGGGGTTCCCCGACACATTGAGCTCTATCTTCTCTGTTCTGTCTGTGGTGTGGATCGGGTTGACGTTCCCTCTATCTCCTCACCCTCCTCTTGGTCTCTCCCCATCTGTTCTAATACTCTTCCTCCTCCTCCTCCTCCTCCACTTCCTATTCTGTGACTATGCTGGACTAACATATGGACCTCTGTGAGTGTCTGTGCTTCCTTCCCTCCAGGTTCCATAGATGCTGAGCTGGATCCAGGACTCTGTCCCTCACCACGGCTCTTCCTGCTGCATGCTCTGTTTCTACTCTGGACTGATTCGACCTCTGACCTTTAATCTAAACCATCAGCCATCAGTCCATGTATCTCTCTATCCTGTCCTCTTCTGTCCTCCTGGGGGAGGATCTCCTCCTCTGTCTGTCTCTGAGGTTTCTCCTTGTTCTCCCTGTCAGGGTTTTTCTGGGGAGTTGTTCCTCAGCCTTTGTGAGGGTCTAAGGACAGGGGGTGTCCACTGTGGACATGCTGTTGCTCTCTGTGTGAAGTGTCCTGAGATAACGGCTGTTATGAACTGACACTGAGAACAAATGAAGCTGAGTTGAGTTCCTCAACAGAGTTAGCCTACAGAGGGACAGTTAGCTTGACTCACCAACCAGACACCACTGCAGACTGAGCCTCCTGTCTCCTTAGTCTCCACTGCTCGTCTGCAGCATTTTACAGTCACTTTTAACTCTAGTCTGAGTGAGTTTACTCTCCATATGCTTGTTAATACTCTATCTAGGATAAAATAGCTTGAACACACCAGAAGGTTTTTGGTTCAGTGTCGTAAAACATTTTCATTTATTACACAACAGGGAAATAAACACAGGCTCTAAGCAGTGCATTCTGGGAACATTCAAAATAAAAGCAGCGCTGCCGTTTCCCACGCAGCTGACATGCACCTGAACACCACAGCAGCAGTAACAGACAAGGTCAAAGGTCGCAGGGCATCTCTCTCTGTCACACACACAGCGCCCCCTGCAGGAGGGAGGAGCCCTCGGCTGTGATCAGGTCACAGGAGCAGCGCAGGTCAGAGATCAAAGGTCAGGGGTCAGAGGTGACGCAGCAACAGGAAGCAGAATCAGCCAATCACCTGTCAGCAGGAGGAGCAGGGTCGTCACACGGCGCCGGATCTGACAAAGAATGAACAACGATGGTTACAGACGTTAAACTACAAGAACTACTATCAACTACTGGGACGTGAGTATCACGCCCACCTACCTAGCTACCTAGCTAGCTAGCTAGCTAGCTATCTGTCTATACATCTAGATCTATCTACTTACCCACCTACCTGTGTATCTACCTACCTATATCTGCTTGCCTGCCTACCTACCTAGCTATCTGTCTGTCTATCCATCTATATCTACCTACCCACCTACCTGTTTATCTACCTACCTATATCTGCCTGCCTGTCTATCAACCCACCTACCTACCTATCCTCTATCTACCTATCCCTCCATCCATCTTTCTGTCTTCCAAGTGATTGTTCCTTCGTTCAGCCTCAGCTTATCACAACATTTCATCTTGACTGCAGCACCTGGAGCAACGTGTCACACGTGGATAATAACAACAATAGTGATAATGTAATAACAGACTGTTATTACCGCTGCAGGGCGGGGCCTGGTTGTCATAGTGGGAGGTGCTGCTGTGCAGCGCCTCCTCCTCCTCCTCCTCCGAGTCACTGTCACTGCTCGCTGCTGCCGCCAGGAGGATGGGAGGAGGATCTGCAGGAGAGAGGGAGGGAGAGAGAGCGAGAGAGAGGGAGAGCGAGAGAGAGGGAGAGAGAGAGACAGAGAGAGACAGAGAGAGAGAGAGAGAGAGAGAGAGAGACAGAAAGAAAGAGAGAGCGAGAGAGAGGGAGAGAGAGCGAGAGAGAGGGAGAGAGAGAGACAGAGAGAGACAGAGACAGAAAGAAAGAGAGAGAGAGAGAGAGAGAGAGAGAGAGAGAGAGAGAGACAAAGAGGGAGAGAGAAGCTGCGTGTCCATCACAGTTTTTCACAAAATAAAAGTGACAGTTCTGAAATGTCGCTAAAATACAATTGCTACTTGCTGGTGTTTCCATTGAACAGTGTCTTGCTAATGAGCTGTACTCAATTCAATTCAATTCACTTCAAAGTTGCTTTATTAGCATGACTGTTAAATACAGTGTTGCCAAAGCTTAAAGAACAGTGCAGCATCACATCAAAACAACATTTCAGTACTAACAACAACTGGGGATCAAAGGATGTGGAAAGGGGTAAATGGGTTAGCTAACCGTAACCCAAACATGTATACACACACACACCACACACACCACACACACACACACACACCACACACACACACACACACACACACACACACACACACACACACACACACACACACAGCCCTACCGTCAGTAGGCGGAGCCTGTGCGGATGCTCCCTCCAGGGACTGATGGGAGTTTGTTGAGCTCTCAGGTTCACAGTCCAACATGGCTGCCCTACAGGGAGAAGGGGGCGGAGCCTCAGTGACGGACACAGAACCCACCCCCCACCCCCCAGGCAGTTCAAATACAGACAGGCCCCTCACCCCAGCGAGCGGCCCCTGCAGCTGAAGCTGGCCCCAGTCAGAGAGAAGACGTCGTCCCTGGAGGTGGGGGGGCCATAGTGGGGGGGGTCGTCAGAGCTGCAGAGGGACAGCAGCGCCCCCTGCAGGCTGTCTGCCTTCAGCACAGCTGCAGAGACAGGAGGAGGGTCAGCAGGAGCACAGACCAGACCTGGGGACTGTGTGGAGGGCATACTGACCTGGAGCTCCACCCTGCACCTCCTTCATGTGGAGGCTCGGCTCCCCACCTCCCTCTGCTCCTCTCAGCTCCTTCGTGTCTTCTGGACTCCTCCTCTTCAGCAGCATGGAACCGTCCAGGACTGGAGACAGAGACTTCCTGCCTGCAGGAGACATTCAGCCAATCACCGGGGAGCCTATCTGTGGTTGCCAGATCAGCCTGACGGTTGGGCTAGGGTGGGTTGGGTTGGTTGGGTTAGTCTGGGAGTTGGGTTATGTAAGGCTAGGTTAGGCTAGGTTAAGTTCGGTTGGTTGAGGGTAGCGCGTGTTCTGAGCTCACCAGGCCGGCAGCTCCGGGCCCGGGCCCTGCAGGCCCCCCCAGGATCCAGCTCCAGGTGAGGGGGCGTGTCCTCGGCCAGCGCCCGGGACTCCAGCACCTGCGTCTTGACGTCGGACATCTTGCTGCGAACCTCGGCCATCTG
>CM055204.1:22499486-22501986 GCA_029224185.1 Karalla daura | reverse complement strand
AGATTATATCCGTATTTGTGTGTGACTGTAATGTTTTTTTCGTACAATTATTTGTACAATTATTTTTTTAATATTTATTATTTTTTTGCACCCCCAATTTCCTTGTATCCAATATCACAATGATAATAATAATGATAATAATAATAACAATAATAACCATTCTTTTGTATTGTTTTCTTTTTCCAAAAAAGGGAAATGCAGGTAAAATATAAGAATAAAATGATAGACAGCAATAAAAATGTATTGAAACGAAAAGGTCTATCTATCTATCTATCTATCGACTGATCGATCCATCTCAGAGACCAAACAAGGTTCAGTGGAAAAAAATCAGAGAAGTCTGACTTTATTTATTAAAAACACACAGTTAAAAACGTTTTAATAAATCTGCAAAATAGTTCAAATCGAAAGTGTTAATCGACTCAGGACTCAGGTGTCTGCCTGTCTGCCTGCCTGTCCGTCTGCCTGTCTGCCTGCCTGCCTGTCTGTCTGTCTGCCTGCCTGTCTGTCTGCCTGTCTGCCTGCCTGCCTGTCTGCCTGTCTGCCTGTCTGCCTGTCTGCCTGCCTGTCTGCCTGTCTGCCTGTCTGCCTGTCTGCCTGCCTGTCTGTCTGCCCGCCTGTCTGTCTGTCTGCCTGTCTGCCTGCCTGCCTGTCTGCCTGCCTGTCTGTCAGCAGCACTGAATAGAGCTAGGTCTGATAGAGTGTGATGCCCTCAGGCCTGCAGCAGCTGACTGGAGGATAAACCTGAAGATTTCCTGCTTTTCTAGGTTTTATTTCCCACAGCGAGTCTGTCGTCCTCTGCATCCAAAGCCTGGGTTTAACACACACACACACACACACACTCACACACACTCACACACACACACACTCACACTCACACACACTCACACACACTCACACACACACACACTCACACACACTCACACTCACACACACTCACACTCACACACACACACACACACTCACACTCACACACACACACACTCACACACACACACACTCACACACACTCACACTCACACACACTCACACTCACACACACACACACTCACACACACACACACACTCACACACACTCACACTCACACACACACACACTCACACACACTCACACTCACACACACTCACACTCACACACACACACACACACTCACACTCACACACACACACACTCACACACACACACACTCACACACACTCACACTCACACACACTCACACTCACACACACTCACACACACTCACACTCACACACACTCACACACACACACACTCACACACACTCACACACACACACACTCACACACACACACACTCACACACACTCACACTCACACACACTCACACTCACACTCACACACACTCACACTCACACACACTCACACACACACACTCACACTCACACACACTCACACACACACACACTCACACACACACACACTCACACACACGCACACGCACACACACTCACACACACACACACACACTCACACACACTCACACTCACACACACACACACTCACACTCACACACACTCACACACACACACACTCACACACACACACACACACACACAGAGTCAACCGCCCCCCCCACACACACTCACACTCAACCGCCCCCCCCACACACACACACACATACACACACGCACACACACACACTCACAGTCAACTGCCCCCCCCCCCACACACACTCACAGTCAACCGCCCCCCCACACACACACTCACAGTCAACCGCCCCCCCCACACACACACTCACAGTCAACCCCACACACACACACTCACAGTCAACCACACACACACACACATACACAGACACACACACACACACACTCACAGTCAACCACACACACACACACACACAGGAGGTGTGAAGGTGCAGTTGACACATGAAATAAACCACACAACCACAACTTTGTAATTTTATGTCGTTGGATAATTATGAATTACAATTTGGAGGACTCCTTTTAGGCCTTTTGTATAGAAACACACACTCTCTCTCTCTCTGTCTCTCTGTCACTATCACACACACACACACACACGCACACACTCATGCTGTAATTTGCAGCAGCCCCATTGTTGTTTTATGCAAACCGAGTGGAGCTGGATAGGACGCACGGAGGCACATGCAAATCAGCGGCCAGGGGTGCAGGCAGCGCGCTCTGCAGGGCTGCACTCAGCAACATGCTGGAGAGCAGCCCTGCATTCCCAAAACTTTTTATTCTGACCCAAGCTTCACTCTGAGTGATCCAGGAGGCATCTGGAGCGGTTCAGACTTCACCTGACAGAGGTGTGTATGTGTGAGGGTGTGTGTGTGTGTGTGTGTGTGTGTGTGTGTGTGCTCCACCCCCTGAACACTGGCGCGTTTCGATCTGTTTTTTCACTGGTTCAGGTTCTCACACTGGTTCTCACAGTTTGAGCCACCTGTTGTTGGACTGACGAGCTCCATGTGAGTATCTGCCTCACTTATGAATATTACAACTAGGGCTGTGTGTGTGTGTGTGT
>CM055204.1:22484486-22486986 GCA_029224185.1 Karalla daura | reverse complement strand
AGGCTAACGACCTCCTCTCACTTCAGTTCAGACGTTTTACATTTCCTCAGGATGAATCAAGTTCTGATGGTGATTTACCCTCGTGCTCGGGGAGATCGTCCACACCAGGCCTGAACCTCTTTAAACACCAGCCTGGACAGGAACTGAGACACACACACACACACACACACACACAAACACACACACACAGAGCATGAGTCAGGACCACGACAAAACATTATCATTATTATAGACATCCTCCTCCCACTCTCTGCTCCTTCTCCTGCTGCTCCTTCACGTACCAGACAGGCCAGGACGTCAGCAGAGATCAGCATGTAGAAGACGTTGTTCCAGCCTGTGGGGGAGATCAGACCTGCCAGCAGGGGGCCCAACGCAGCACCTACACACACACACACACCTGGATCTGAGACCCACAACATCCGGAAACATAATGTGTAGGTTGGCTGGTGTATGTGTGTGTGTGTGTGTGTGTGTGAGTTCAGTGTGAGTTAAAGCAGGACGTGTCACACCTCTGCTGCCACCTGGTGGCTCCAGGATGTTAGAGCTACTTTACTGGAACACACCCTCACACACACATTGCCGCACACACACACACTTCCACACATACCCCCCCACACACACAGACACACACACACACCGCACACTCACACCCCCCTCCCCACCCTCCCCAAAACACACACACAGGTGCAGACCTATGGAGCCGGTGCCGTCGATGATGGCCGTCACGGTGGACAGAGCTCTGGAGTTTCCTCTCAGACTCTCATGCGTTCCCTGCAGCAGCAAACAGCACATGAGCAACACAAGCTGTGTGTGTGTGTGTGTGTGTGTGTGGTTGTGTGTGTGTGTGTGTGTGTGTGTGTGGTTGTGTGTGTGTGTGTGTGTGTGTGTGTGTGTGTGGTTGTGTGTGTGTGTGTGTGTGTGCGTGTGTGTGTGTGCGTGTGTGTGTGCGTGTGTGTGTGTGTGCGCGTGTGCGTGTGTGTGTGTGTGTGTGTGTGTGTGTGTGTGTGTGTGCCTCACCAGGTCTGCAGACACAGCTGTGGTGATGAGGGCGTAAGGTCCGTTCACCAGACCTCCACACAGCAGCAACATCCCTGCAAAAGACAGAGACAGATAGAGACAGATAGAGAGACAGAGAGAGAGAGACAGATAGAGACAGAGAGAGAGACAGAGAGAGACAGAGAGAGACAGATAGAGACAGATAGAGAGACAGAGAGAGAGAGACGGAGAGATAGAGACAGAGAGAGACAGAGACAGAGAGAGAGACAGAGAGAGACAGATAGAGAGACAGAGAGAGAGAGAGAGAGAGACGGAGAGATAGAGACAGAGAGAGACAGAGACAGATAGAGAGACAGAGAGAGAGAGACGGAGAGATAGAGACAGAGAGAGACAGAGACAGATAGAGAGACAGAGAGAGAGAGACAGATAGAGACAGAGAGAGAGACAGAGACAGAAAGAGACAGATAGAGACAGATAGAGAGACAGAGTGAGAGAGACAGATAGAGACAGAGAGAGAGACAGAGAGAGACAGAGAGAGACAGATAGAGACAGAGAGAGAGACAGAGAGAGACAGAGAGAGAGAGAGAGAGAGACAGATAGAGACAGAGAGAGAGAGAGAGACGGAGAGATAGAGACAGAGAGAGACAGAGACAGATAGAGAGACAGAGAGAGAGAGACAGAGAGATAGAGACAGAGAGAGACAGAGACAGATAGAGAGACAGAGAGAGAGACACACAGTCAGCTCCCATGATGCTCTGCTGCCAACATGGCTGCCAGCAGCAGCTTGCTGTTGCTGCATCTGGTGTTTACCGATGGTGGTTCCGAGGCTCCTCTGACCGATGGAGTTGTAGAGGAAGAGCTGGAGGAGGAGACGGAGACAGAGAGAGAGAGACAGAGACAGAAACAGACAGACACCCACACAGACAGTCACTGTCACAGACTGAATCATGTGACTCTTGTGTCTCCATCTCTCAGAGACCATCAGAGACAGCAGACAGTTGGACACGTTGACATCTGACAGCTGGGCTGAGCCCTGGTCCCTGTCCTCAGCTGGGCAGCTGGACCAGCTGAGGACGGGGACCAGCTGAGGACAGGGACCAGCTGAGGACGGGGACCAGCTGAGGACGGGGACCAGCTGAGGACAGGGACCAGCTGAGGACGGGGACCAGCTGAGGACGGGGACCAGCTGAGGACTGGGACCAGCTGAGGACGGGGACCAGCTGAGGACTGGGACCAGCTGAGGACAGGGACTGTCCAGGCTCACCATGGGGGCAGCAGCCAGCAGCATGACGCAGCAGGTGGAGGCTCGGCCCCCGCTGTAGTCAGACACCAGGCCGGCCAGGACGCCCCCTGCAGGACAGACAAGATTAAGGACACAGTTTAAGGAGTCCAGTGTCCATCGGGGGACTGCCCCCGTCTCACTGCTGCCACTTCCTGTCTTTCACCTCGTGTTTAAAAAGGGAAGAGACGAAACGCGCCGACAGGGAACCGTGCTCTAACTGCA
>CM055204.1:22470054-22472554 GCA_029224185.1 Karalla daura | reverse complement strand
ACTGTGATTGCATCATCCCATTAACATGAAGCAGCTCAGCAGAACTGAACCAGACACCGAGCTTTAACTTTCCTGCAGTAGACTTGATTTGGTTACATTAAAGTTAATTGAGCGCTGACAGTGAGCACTAACATACTGACTGTGACCTTTGCTTTGAGTTGCTTTCTGAGCTGATTCTCTCTCTCTCTCTCTCTCTCTCTCTCTCTCTCTCTCTCTCTCTCTCTCTGACATTTAGAGCCGAACGGGATTGACTTCAGTCGACAGGTGAGTGATGCAGCGTCCACAAATTTCACCTAAATCTAGAGGATCATGTTTCTGTTCCAGGCTACTGTAGAGGTCACTGAGTCCAGATGCCAAACATGTGGAGTCGAGTTCTGAGCCGATGCAGATAACCAGTGAAAACACCTCCAGTCATGAGGACTCAAAGACTCACACGAGTCCTTGGCACTCTTTGTTGTTTTTCAGTTGTTCTTATTGAACCACCTGGACTCCACAACACAAACTGCAGACCTAGATGTTAAGAAGGTACAGTTGTTTTGTGGAGGAAGCAGTTCAGAAGACTAGTGAGGTTCAGGACTATGAAGTCACATGTGTGTGTGTGTGTGTGTGTGTGTGTGTGTGTGTGTGAGATGTATCCTGGTTTCTGGGGATCTGAGGATAGTAATAAGCATGTAGATGAGCAGGGGACTCTGTGTCTTCTGACAGACTTGATAATGAAGGTGAGCAGGAGGATAAATATCCCAGAGCCCAGTGAGCGATACTGACGCTGGAGCCTGAGCATCAGCAGACGTTGCAGAGCCAACAGCCCGGGGTCAGAGCGCAGCCGCGCAGACGCCACCAACCTCCTCAAATAGTTAGCAGCTATTTGAATACTTCTCCAAACACTCTTTCTGGCATGTGAGAACTTTTATTTCAGAACTGCTGTTTTCAGGAAGTGGCAGCACCGTCAGGGGTAGAGGGTGGTGTGTGTGTGTGAGGGGGGGGGTGGGGGAGGGGGGGGGGGGGGGGGGGGGGGGGGGACTTTGCATACCGGCCTCGCCCCAGGGGGAGGGAGAGAGTCTATCACTCTTTGTATCATGTTTAGTGACCAAACTGGTCCTGGAGCGAGTTGAACCCAGGCTACCACACACACACACACACACACACACACACACACACACACACACACACACACACACACACACAGACTCCATCCTGACCAGTGCAGTTTTCACCAACTATCACCACTGAAGCTGCAGTGACTGGTGGATTAATCAGATAATTAGATACTAGCTGATTTAACCATTTCTCAAATTATGAGGATGATATTAAGAAATGAAGAGTATGTGAATATGAAGTGTAGATATTTCCTTGTTCCTGTAGTGTCTGGGACCTGATCCCTGTGATTGCGATACAGAATTAAACCTCTTCACCATTTTGGTTTCACGTGTGAAGGACAGGCTAAAGGACTTCAGACATGATGATTAGTTCTGATCCTGTCTCCAGATAAAGACGGAGGACATCTACGACTCTCCTCACTCAGGCCCCGCCCTCAAGACATGTCACCTGACACAGAGCTCCCCCATGTCTACGGGACAGCTGACCGGGGTGAGACTCACCCTCTCACCCTCTCACACCCCTTCATTCACCCATATTCACCTTTCACCCATCTATTTAGCCTTGCTCACCCTTCAGTTATCCTCAAATACATCACTCACCCTCAGTAACAGTTACAGTTACCGTTACAGTTACAGTTACAGTAACAGTTACAGTTACAGTTACAGTAACAGTTACAGTTACAGTAACAGTTACAGTATCAGTATCAGTATCAGTATCAGTATCAGTATCAGTATCAGTAACAGTTACAGTTACAGTATCAGTATCAGTATCAGTAACAGTTACAGTTACAGTATCAGTATCAGTATCAGTATCAGTATCAGTAACAGTTACAGTATCAATATCAGTATCAGTATCAGTATCAGCAACAGTTGCAGTTACAGTATCAGCATCAGTATCAGTATCAGTATCAGTAACAGTTTACAGTATCAATATCAGTATCAGTATCAGTATCAGCAACAGTTGCAGTTACAGTATCAGTATCAGTATCAGTATCAGTATCAGTATCAGTAACAGTTACAGTTACAGTAACAGTAACAGTATCAGTATCAGTATCAGTATCAGCAACAGTTACAGTTACAGTATCAGTATCAGTATCAGTATCAGTATCAGTATCAGTATCAGTATCAGTATCAGTAACAGTTACAGTTACAGTATCAGTATCAGTATCAGTATCAGTATCAGTATCAGTAACAGTTACAGTTACAGTAACAGTATCAGTATCAGTATCAGTATCAGCAACAGTTACAGTTACAGTATCAGTATCAGTGGTCAGTATCAGTATCAGTATCAATGTATCTGTTTGATCTGTTTGATCTGTTAGAGCTACAAACTGGTGCAGCAGCTACCAGCTGTTTGTGAATGACAGCTGGTATGTGACTGGTGCTGCTGGTGTGTGACTGGT
>CM055204.1:22425054-22462554 GCA_029224185.1 Karalla daura | reverse complement strand
CCTCGTGTTTAAAAAGGGAAGAGACGAAACGCGCCGACAGGGAACCGTGCTCTAACTGCACAGCTGCAGGGACCAGACGCTGATTGTTCGTCTGCTTCCAGGTTTTCTCTGCTTCAGCTTCAGCTTCATTTGTTCTCAGTGTCAGTTCATAACAGCCGTTATCTCAGGACACTTCACACAGAGAGCAACAGCATGTCCACAGTGGACACCCCCTGTCCTTAGACCCTCACAAAGGCTGAGGAACAACTCCCCAGAAAAACCCTGACAGGGAGAACAAGGAGAAACCTCAGAGAGAGACAGAGGAGGAGGTCCTCCCCCAGGAGGACAGGAGGACAGAGGAGGACAGGATAGAGAGATACATGGACTGATGGCTAACAGTTTAGATTATAGTCTCTGTCAGTGACTTTGAAGTTCCTGTCAGGTTCCTCTGAGGAGAATCAGAGCTCTGCAGGGTCCTCACCCACAATCCCTCCCACGTCAAACAGCGTGGACATGTCCCCGGCCTCCTTCGCATCAAAGTGAGCTGGAAGAGACACACACGTCAGCCTCACTGCGAGAGAAAGAGAGTGTGTGTGTGTGTGTGTGTGTGTGTGTGTGTGTGTGTGTATGTGTGTGTGTATGTGTGTGTGTGTGTGTGTGTGTGTGTGTATGTGTGTGTGTGTGTGTATGTGTGTGTGTGTGTGTGTGTGTGTGTGTGTGCGTGGGGTGAGGACTCACCAACATTGGAGATGTAGAGAGGAAGCCAGTAGAGGAAGGTGTAGCTGACCAGCTTAGCAAACAGCAGACAGAGAGAGAACTCCACCACACCCTGAAACCACATCATCTTCATCATCATCCTCACCGTCCTCCACAGATGTTCATTCTGCTGCACAGACTCTATTCTCTACATTTCTATGTCTGAAGTTTAGTGCTGAGTGATCTCATCTGAACTATGAAGCAAAAAACGGCCATCCTGTCTGTAGCTGTGGGAACATCACGCTCTGCTCCTGCTCACATCTGGCTCCTTTCATGCTGACCTGGCAACCACACGTAGGCTGAGTTCCGATTGGCTGTCTCTGCTGCCACTCACAGGACTCTAGATATTTCTCAGGTAGACTCAGGTGACCAAATGTTTGTGTTTTTGCACCCGAGTCCTTCTATTCAGAGTCTCTGCAGATACCGAGTCCTGATATGATACTCACCGGGATGCTCAGGGCGCTGCAGAAGCTGATGGCCTCCTCCTGCTCCTCCTGCTCCTCCTGCTCCACCCGCTCCACCCGCTCGCTGCTGACGGCGCCGTTGGAGCTTCTGTCTGGACGGTTCTGTAAGAGAGGCTCGGTCTCAGCAGGCCCCGGCCCACTCTGACAGCACACACACAGATCAGATCAGACCTGCACGGGGGGGTGTGTGTGTGTGTGTGTGTGTGTGTGGGGGGGGGGGGGGGGGGGGGGGGGGGGGGGGGGTGCGGGTGTGGGTGTGCGGGTGTGGGTGGGGGGCACTCACGTGGTGCTCTGGGGGGGTGCAGTTCACGTCCTCGGGTTCTGCAGGTCATCATACATGGATCAAACTCAGATCAGCACTCTTTGGATTTGCCAGTCTAAGCAGGGTCAGTGAATGCACCAGGAGCAGTCCAGACTGAGGCCTGAGGCTCCCTCTGGGGTTCACTGCTTTCTCTTTCTCAACTGTCTGATCCTCCTTCACTTGACTGAGAGAAACTTCCTTTAACTCAGGACCGAAATATAGTTAAAAAGAAACTAAATCTGATTCTGTCTCTGGGTGTGTGTGTGTGTGTGTGAGACACTGACTCTCCACCAGGAAGAAGAAGCAGAGGACTCCGGTGGAGGCGATGATGAGTCCGGGGACGATGAAGGACATTCCCCAGGCTGTGGAGACGAAGGCTCCAGCGATCAGGGAGCCCAGGATGTTTCCCACCGACGTGTGAGAGTTCCACACACCCATGATGAAGCCACGCCTGCACACACACACACACAAACACACACACACACACACACACACACACAGGTTAGAGGTGAATCCAGCAGCGAGCACTGTGAGAAGGTTTGTCTTCACAGACTGAGAAAACTCTTGACTACAAGTAGAAGCAGAACTACAACTAGAACTGAACACATCACATCAAATACCCATCAAATATGCATTAGTCAATTATCAGTCTATTGATCGATTAGTTAAAGCTGCGCGCACACACACACACACACACACACACACACGCTTCATGCAGAACCAGATTTTTCTTAGTCACCTGTTGCAGATTTGTGTGTGTGTGTGTGTGTGTGTGTGTGTGTGTGTGTGTCAGCGTCACTCTGCGTGGTGCTGTGTTCAGGTGCAGCGCGGTGCTGACAGTCTGGACTGTGCAGGTTGCTTGTTGCCGGTTGCCGTGACAACGTGACAGACATGTGACTGAGGCTCTGCAGCGTCAGCAGGAAGTCGCTCCACTCACTTCCCCTTCCCGAACCAGTTCCCCACGCATGCCACCACAGCCGGCCAGCCGGTGGTCTGCATCAGCCCGTTCATCACCTGCAGGAGGGGACAGTCAGCGCGGGCCCTGAACGCACCACCACACTACTAACATCTGTGAACACCACTGTTGTTACACTTCCTGCTACTAGTTCAACTGCTACAACATCAGTCTTCACATCAGTCAAAAGCAGCTGTTTGTGAAGGCCCAGGTCCAGAGAGCTGCTCCCTCTGGCTCCAGAACTTCTGAAGCAGCTCCAGGATCAGTTCTGGATCACAGGGACTGGGACATGGAGACAGTCTGGCACCCTTCGGTTTCATTTAGTTATTTCCCACTCTTGATTAGTTACGTTTCATATGACATTCATGTCTGCATCATAACACGTCTTTGTTTGTATAAACATACTGAAGCGACACCTTTCTAATTTCTGGGGAAAAAAAATCATTTCACCTGTTTTAAATTAATCTTTAAACTTAAATTAACTTTCAAAGTCCATGATAAAATAATTGGTGTCAGCTGTGTTTATGGGGAAAATGGTATTTAAAAAATGTAGATTTGAGTACATTTTTGTGACTTTTTAAGATATTTCTCTTATTAGCTTCTGAGTAAAAGCTGAGTTCAGCAGAAATGTAAAAACTGACAAAACACTAACAAAAGTGTTTAATGTTGAACATAGTGCAGTCTCAGCTCCCTGTGCGTTGCCATGGTGACTAGCCTGGTGACCAGCCTGTGTCGGTGTGTTGCCATGGTAACCAGCCTGTGTTGGTGTGTTGCCATGGTGACCAGCCTGTGTCGGTGTGTTGCCATGGTAACCAGCCTGTGTCTGTGTGTTGCTATGGTGACCAGCCTGTGTCTGTGTGTTGATATGGTGACCAGTCTGTGTCTGTGTGTTGCTATGGTGACCAGCCTGTGTCTGTGTGTTGATATGGTGACCAGCTGAGGGGATGAACCACAGGGTCTTTGAGAAGAAATTGGAGAAATCAAATCAAATCAAAATGTTGGAAACAACACAGACAGACCACAAGTGTGTCTCAAGTTTGTATGTCAAAGTATGGCTGCACAACCCACTGTTGTTTGAGGGTGAAGATTTGCACTAAACACTTTCCATTTTTCACAAAAACAAGTACACCACCACAGAGGAAACCTCAGGAAGGCGCTGAGGCCAGTGCCGCATGTTCAAGAGGCCAGGTCAAGGTCAAGATGGTGAATAGACTGAGGATACACTGGGGTTAGGCTCAGTAAAGGCTGAGTACAGGCTAGAGGCTCAGCAGAGGCTGGAGGCTGAGTAGAGGCTGAGAGCTAAGCAGTCTTTTTGTAGCCAGGGGCTGAAACTGAAAGCTGAGTGTGCAGGTTTGATCACAGAGAAACTAAAGGAAAAAGTGAAGTGAGAGCAGGTTGAACTCTGTGACCCAAATGCTGATCTGCTGCTGCATCCTGCAGCTGCAGACCTCCAGGAAGCCTTCAGGGAATCTTTAGGAACATGTGAGGCTCTCCCATGTTCCTGGGGGATCTGCTTTGAGGGGAGGAGCCTCCAGAACTCTGCTCTGCTTGCCTCAAACAGGCTGAACGTGTTCTAGAGGCGTTGGCCTCCAAACATGAAACTACTGAGGCTGCTCAGAGATTCCAGGGTGAGGTCCTGGTGTAAACCAGCCTGACTGAGACCCTACATGACCAGAGATGTTCAGTGTGACAACTGAGCTTCTGTCAGACTGAGACATTTGGAGGACTCCAGCTTGAGGCTGTGAGCCCACCTGGATGAAGGCGTGTGTGTGTGTGTGTGTGCGGGGGGGGGGGGGGGGAGCCCACCTGGATGAAGGCGTGTGTGTGTGTGTGTGGGGGGGGGGGGGGGGGGGGGGGGGGGGGGGCCCACCTGGATGAAGGCATAGTAGCCCAGGGAGTGGATCCTCCAGTAGAAGCCCAGCCCAAACAAGCAGGTGAACAGACCGCTCAGCAGCATCCCAGCACTGAGGTAGTAACGCAGAGGCAGCCGCTCGCCAAAGATCCCACTGGACACACACACACACACACACACACACACACACACACACACACACACACACAGGTCAGCAGCACATACACACACACACACACACGAACACACATTAGTCAGCAGCACACACACACACACGCATACACAGGTCAGCAGCACACACACACAGATCAGCAGCACACATACACAGGTCAGCAGCACACACACACACACACACACACACACATTAGTCAGCAGCACACACACACACGCATACACAGGTCAGCAGCACACACACACATACACAGGTCAGCAGCACACACACACACACACACACACACACATACACAGGTCAGCGACACACACACACTCTCTCTCACCTGAAGAACATGCCGATGGCGTAGGCGACCAGGAAGCAGTTGTCCAAGACCCCGTACAGCGTCTGGTAGTTGTCCTGGTCTGAAGACATCAGCTTAGTGTGAGTGTGTGTGAGTGTGTGTGTGTGTGCATGTGTGTATGTGTGTGTGAATGACAGACTGTACATCAAGGAAACAAACAGGAAGTAGTGAAACAATCTAGACCCGAATTAAAGGAAGTGGATCAAAGTCAGACCAGAAAATTCTGACAGACCCACTGGAATTATAGAGACCAGACCAGTCCATTCCATTCCATTCCAGTCCAGACCGGACCGGACCGGACTGGACCGGACCAGACCAGACCAGACCAGACCAGGTCAGACCAGGGGGCGGAGCCTCAGACTCACCGAATGGTGCCCAGTCACACCAGGTGCTGTCCCCAGTCACATTTAAGCCTGGGGGTGGGTCGACGGTGGAGCAGTTCCTGTGGAGCTGACTCTGATGGAGGACAGGACAAAGTGAAGACTCACTCACACACACACACACACACACACACACACACACACACACACACACACACACACACACACACACTCCAACACTGGTTGAATGGTGTTTTCTTCTGTGTTTTCTGTGGAAGTGACTTTTACACATCTTTATATGAGCTCCTCAGCTGGTTCTCCTTGACTAAGGAGCTTTGCTGCGGCTGTGGAGCTACGGTCCACATCCAGAGACATTTCTTCAGGATCAAGGGCCTGATGGTGTTTGAGGAGCTGCTGAACACCAGACTGACGATGTTCAACAAAGACCAGAGCGAAACGGATTCACACTCTGAGTCGCAGTGAATACAAGTGGAGTCTAGTGTGGAGGAGAACAGTAATGAGGAGGAAGAATACAGACTGTGTGTGTGTGTGTGTGTGTGTGCGTGTGTGTGTGTGAGCCTGAGGCCAGGGCTGGATTCCTGACTGGTCACATGCAGGTCACATGTGACGTGCAGCCGGGACAGCCGGGCCTCGGGCGGCTCACCTTGATGATGCTGAAGGGTTTGCGGGACAGGTGATAGGCGGTGTAGAAGAGGAAGGTGAGGAGGAGGGCGAAGCCACGGTACCTGGTGAACACATGAGAGAGGATGAAGGCGTGAGAGGATGAAGGCGTGATGAAGACCACGGCGTGCTGTCTGAGCCTGCTCCACTGCTCTGATCGTTCCTCTGCTGCCTTCAGCTTCCACACAGAGCAACACGCGTGTTTCATGTGTTCATACGAGTCCAGTGCTACTGTTTGTTTCTAACTGTGGCTACCTGGCTCTGATTGGTCCTGACGCAAAGCAGACCTTTATCACGCCATCACACACCTCCCATCATTCCAACCAGTCATAACAGTCTCTGGACACAAACTAACCTTTGGCGATCGATAAGCTCGTTCCTAGTCCTGTTACATGGGTTAGCAACATGGTAACAACATGGTAACAGCATGGTAATAACATGGTAATAACATGGTAATAGCACTGTTAATAACAATGTAACTACCAAGTCTGAACCTGCACCTAATAGTAATAATAGTAGTAATTATAGTAATTATTCCCTGTTTTTTTGTGACATGACTCACGAAAGAGTGAGAAATTGCTGCTACTATTACTAGTACTTGCAGTTATAGTAATGACTCGCAGTAACTGTAGTAGTAGTACTACTACTCTGTGGTTTTGGAGACGTGTGCTATAAACACTGTCACATTCATTTGACTCATGCCATGACTCTGTGTATATGTGTGTGTGTGTGTGTGTGTGTGTGGGCGGGTGGGTGGGTGGGTGTGGGGTGTGGTGGGGGGCGCTGTTCTTTAATCACACCATGTAGCACTGAGCTGTGAGGAGGAGGAGGAGGAGGAGCTCCAATTAACACCAACCCTTCATCACCCTGTGGCCTCAGCAGTGAGGAGTGTGTGTGTGTGTGTGTGTGTGTGGGGGGGGGGGGGGGGGGGGGGGGGTAGATTAGCTGCCAGACACACAAACTAACCTTTGGTGATCGATAAGCTTGTTCCTAGTCCTGTTACATGGGTTACCAACATGGTAACAGCATGGTAATAACATGGTAATAGCATGGTAACAGCATGGTAATAACATGGTAATAACATGGTAACAGCATGGTGATTGACTGAAAGTTCCCTGTAGTGAGACTAAGAAAGCTTCACTCTGTTCTATTCTGCTCTGTTGTTCTATTTTATTCTTCTCTGCTCTGTCGTTCTATTCTACTCTCCCTCTATTCTATGCTTTCTTTACTCTCTTCTGTTCTATTCCAGTCTGTCCTCTTGTCTCAGGGCAGGCAGAAGCAGCATCAGGACAGAGAGGTTGGACCAGCAGGTGGACATGTCCAGATTCCTCACCAACTCCTACCCAACTCCTACCTGCTGTCCCGGGAGAAGGAGGTGAGTAGCCGGACTCCTGGGGCCAGGGAGGACTTCATCCTTCAGGTCCGGGTCCAGGTCCAGGTGCAGGAGCTGGGGCTCGGGTCAGGACATGAGCTCTAGCTGAACCAGGAGGTGGAGGTCTAGAGGGTCCGGTCAGAGGCGTCTGGTCTCTATGTTCGGGGAGCGGTGTCCTGGAGGGACCGAGCCTCCGTCCAGCTGAGCGACATGTCCGGAAGGAAGGAGCTGCTGCTGCTTTATAACCAGGAGCAGGAGAAGGAGGAACAGGAGCAGGAGGAGGAGATGAAGGAGGGGGTGAGGTAGTTCCTCCTCTGATAGAGGTGGATCAGATGTTCAGCCGGAGCAGCTGCTCCTACTTCTTCTTCTTTTTGTTGTTGGTGTTGCTCCAGATTTTCCACGCGGAACCTCCCAGAGAACACGTGACCGTCCCGCAGTGACGTCACAGCCGACAGGAAGCAGAGCGGTCAGTGACGCGTGCCCAGGGAGACGGTCAGAGAGAGGCATGACGGGAAATAAATAAATAGACTAGCTGATTAACAAACTAGCCAATTAATAAACGAACTAACTCAATAATGAACAGACTTGTGTATGAATAATGCAAATATAAAACTAGTATGAATATAAACCAGTACAGATATTAATAGTTCCTGAACTAGACGAATATTTGCATAAACGTAAGCATCAAATTTACTTCAGTATCATAGCCTGTTACTTACCGTCATAGAGCTGTGCTGCTCATACATTACACGAATGAACGAATGAATGTGTGAACAGCCTTGTACGAGCATGCAGGCTGTTCACACATTCATTGGAGTCCCTCATCAGTCAGTCCATTAGTCGTTGCAGGCCAACCATGTTTTATTGTTGTTATGTGTTATTAGCGTGTGTGACCTGCCTGTGATGACTTCACACGATTTTCACAAAAGAAAATAATTTATTCCAATGTATTGAACCAACAACACAGACAACAACACATTCTGGTTTTGCTGCCGATCGTTTCTTCAATCAACAAAGGACGTCGTCGCTGAGCGAAGCTTCACAGGCTCCTCAAACCGTGGCCTCCACGTCTGGTCTCCTCCTGCTCCTACATCAGTGCAGATCCAGAGCCTGCACAGCCGAGTTCAAGGCCCGGACGTAGGCTGGAGAGAGAGAAGGAGGAGAGGGAGGAGGAGAGAGGGAGAGGAGGAGGGAGGGAGAGGGGGAGAGGGGGAGAGGAGGAGGGAGGGAGAGGGGGAGAGCAGGAGGGAGGGAGAGGGGGAGAGGGGGAGAGGGGGAGAGAGGGAGAGGAGAGAGGGAGGAGGAGGGGGGGCGGAGAGGGGGAGAGAGGAGGAGGAGAGAGGGAGGAGGAGGGGGGGCGGAGAGGGGGAGAGAGGAGGAGGAAGAGAGAGAGAGAGGGAGGAGGAGAGAGGGAGAAGGAGGGAAGGGGTGAGTTTTGGGACACGAGTCATGTTGTGATGCTTGTGGTCGTCTCTCTTCCTGAGGAGAACATTTGGATGCGCTCCGGGATGCGCTCCGGGATGTGTACCGTTGGTCTGCAGCACTTTGTCTGCCTTTGGAATCTCAGGTGCAGTTGTTTGGTTGTGGCCCCTGCAGGGGCCTATTGAGGGGCAGCGCCTAAAAGCATTTCCCATTCATTTCTTATGGTGAGGCTTCCTAAACAGGCCAGCTCCTGTCAGCAGACCCACAGTCTTTGTCTTTTTGACCAAAGTGTGTTTGAGAAGGAGCTGCTGAAAAACCATACAAGCTATCAAGATACAATTTGGAACACAGACAGACCACAAGTTTCTTTAATTTTTTTCATTAAACTTAAGTTTCTAAGTCAAAGTATGGCGATGTAGTGGATGTTTGTTTGCAGGGTTCTGTTTTTCCCATTCATTCTTATGAGAAAAACTGAAATTGCCTAAGTACTAAACATTTGGCTCTATGGAGACAACGCTTGCATCTCTCTGGAATAAGAGCACACAGTCAGGCAGGGGAGAGTCTCAGGAACGTCCTGATGTGATTTGGTGTGCGTACTATGAAAACTGTGACCACAGTCACGAGGAGAAGTGTAACGTTTAACTTTGATGCAGTGGTGGGAAAATGAATGGGGGCTAATGGAGAGAAGAGGCTGCGCTGGCCTCTGAGGCTGGCTGTTTAGATTTCACACGGTGCAGGGGTTGATGGCCTGCAGCGTATGAAAGAGCACAAACGTTCCTCCAAAAGTGGAAAAAAGAATGTCTACTGTGTCCAGCTGGGTCAGAGGTCCAGCTGGGTCAGAGGTCCAGCTGGGTCAGTGGTCCAGCTGGGGCAGCTGGGTCAGGGGTCCAGCTGGGTCAGGGGTCCAGCTGGGTCAGAGGTCCAGCTGGGTCAGAGGTCAGGCTGGGTCAGTGGTCCAGCTGGGGCAGCTGGGTCAGAGGTCCAGCTGGGTCAGAGGTCCAGCTGGGTCAGGGGTCCAGCTGGGTCAGAGGTCAGGCTGGGTCAGTGGTCCAGCTGGGTCAGAGGTCCAGCTGGGTCAGAGGTCCAGCTGGGTCAGGGGTCCAGCTGGGTCAGGGGTCCAGCTGGGTCAGAGGTCCAGCTGGGGCAGCTGGGTCAGGGGTCCAGCTGGGTCAGGGGTCCAGCTGGGTCAGAGGTCCAGCTGGGTCAGAGGTCAGGCTGGGTCAGTGGTCCAGCTGGGGCAGCTGGGTCAGAGGTCCAGCTGGGTCAGAGGTCCAGCTGGATCAGAGGTCCAGCTGGGTCAGTGGTCCAGCTGGGTCAGAGGTCCAGCTGGGTCAGAGGTCCAGCTGGATCAGAGGTCCAGCTGGGTCAGTGGTCCAGCTGGGTCAGGGGTCCAGCTGGGGCAGCTGGGTCAGGGGTCCAGCTGGGTCAGAGGTCCAGCTGGGTCAGGGGTCCAGCTGGGTCAGAGGTCAGGCTGGGTCAGTGGTCCAGCTGGGTCAGAGGTCCAGCTGGGTCAGAGGTCCAGCTGGGTCAGGGGTCCAGCTGGGTCAGGGGTCCAGCTGGGTCAGCTGGGTCAGAGGTCCGGCTGGGTCAGTGGTCCAGCTGGGTCAGTGGTCCAGCTGGGTCAGGGGTCCAGCTGGGGCAGCTGGGTCAGGGGTCCAGCTGGGTCAGGGGTCCAGCTGGGTCAGGGGTCCAGCTGGGGCAGCTGGGTCAGGGGTCCAGCTGGGGCAGCTGGGTCAGGGGTCCAGCTGGGTCAGGGGTCCAGCTGGGTCAGAGGTCCAATCAGTTTTACATCAACCAGACAGGCCCATATTACCGTCAACATTTGTTACCAGAAGGCGAGAAAAAATTCCATGACTTCTCCAAAACTTCTGGGGTGTACTTATTTTTCTGTGTGTGTGTGTGTGTGTGTGTGTGTGTGTGTGTGTGTGTGTGTGTGTGTGTGTGTGTGTGTGTGTGGGGCACCTCTGTGGTCGTTGTGGAACACACAGTTGTTGGCGCAGGTGTCAGGGTGTGTGTCCCAGAAGGAGGAGGCGCAGCAGCAGAGAGGAGGAGGCTCCAGCTCCTCCAGTCGCTCCTTCAGTTGAGCTCTGAGCGCCTCCACGTACCTGCACAGGTGAGACAGACGCAGCATCAGCACACACACACACACACACGGTCTCTGAATCAGTCTCTAGTAACTACAGATCTACTTTCTGTGTCTGCTCTGTGTGTTACCTGGTCGCCTCCCGGCCCTGCTCCTCTCTGCTCCTCCTCCGCTGCTCCTCCTCCAGCCTCAGCTGATCCTGGATCAGCAGCTCCCGCTCCTGAAGCCGCTGCCGCACCTCCTCCAGCTGCAGCTCCTTCTGCAGCCTCCTCTCCTCCTCCTGCCGCTGCTGCTCCTTCTCCGCCTTCATCCTGAGAAGATCCAGCCCAGGTTAGGAGGTCAGAGGTCAGAGGTCAGACACACTCTGCTCTGGTCTTCATACTGCCAGAGTTACACCAGGGACTTGTGTTTATAGTTATCTGCACTGGAACAGAGGTCAGAGCGTCCATGTTAAGATCAGCCCCAGGAGGAGCAGCCCCAGGAGGAGCAGCCCCAGGAGGAGCAGCCCCAGGAGCTCCTCTACTCTGACAGGAGGACTGTGGTGATGAGTCCTCCTCTGATCTCACTATCACACTGACAGGATGTGATGTCACCTGGCTGTCCTCCTCAGGTGTCTCCTCTGCTCTGTGTTCTCCTTCACCTGCTCCCTCTCAGAGCTCATGATGAGACGACGGAGCTGCAGGAACTCAGCCTGACGCTGCACACACACACACACACACACACACACACACACACACACACACACACACACACACACACACACACACACACACACACACACACACACACACACACACACACACACACACACACACACACACACACACACACACACACACACACAGCTGGGGTGAAGCGGTTTCATTGGAAACATCAGTAGATGTGTGTGTCTCTTCAGCACATCTTCACCTGTCTCTTCAGTTCCTCTGGGTGGTTCAGGGGCCAGAGGGGTCTACCTGGGTGGAGGGGCGGGTCCAGAGCGGCCTGGTCGCCATGGTAACGCTTGTGGGTGAATGGCTTGTGGAGCTGGACACCTGAAGGTGTTGAGGGCTGCAGCCAAGAGGGGACAGGTCAGACACGTCTCCAGGACTGAACCAGGTCCCATCTAGGACCAGTCCAGGACCAGTCCAGGACCAGTCCAGGACCCATCCAAGAACAGACCAGGACCCATCCAGGACCAGACCAGGACCCATCCAGGACCGAACCAGCTCCTATCCGGGACCAGACCAGGACCCATCCAGGACCGAACCAGCTCCTATCCGGGACCAGACCAGGACCAGACCAGGACCAGACCAAGACCAGACCAGGACCCATCCAGGACCGGACCAGGACCCATCCAGGACTGGACCAGGACCCATCTAGGACCAGTCCAGGACCAGACCAGGACCCATCCAGGACCAGTCCAGGACCAGACCAGGACCCGTCCAGGACCAGACCAAGACCAGACCAGGACCCATCCAGGACCGAACCAGCTCCTATCTGGGACCAGTCCAGGACCAGACCAAGTCTAACCCTTACTAACTTTTCCATTTTTTGTGATTCTGGGGAGTTATTCACCTGCTGCAGCACCAGGGGACATCTGTGGCAACCAGGGAGGAGGTGATCGTCTCCCCCCTCTTCGTCTTCCTCCTCCTCCTCTTCCTCCTTTTGGACACAGAGAACAACCCTCCCAGCTACTGCAGACTCCAGGCAGGAAGTGTGTGTGTGCTGTAAAGAGGAAGGAGTGTGTGAGTGTGTGCTCACATGTCCATCCCGACACTTGTTCCAGTCGCCTCCTGGAAGCTGTGACATCACTTCCTCCCAGCGCGCCGAACCACAGGCAGCCAGTCTGAGACGCACCTGCCGAGAGGAAACACACACACACACACACACACACACACACACACACACACACACACACACACACACACACAGAACAGCTGCTTCTGAATCACAGTCAGAGTCAGAGTCAGGGTGCTGCAGCATCAGCAGACGCTGCCTCTTCTGTCACAGAAAGGGAAGGAGAGCAGGAAGTACTGACGGCTCCTCCAGAGCCGTGTCTAAGTCCTCCTGTCCTGCTGGGCTCTCAACACAGGAGAAGAAGAACTCTACTGATCTAGAACTTTCTCAGATTAAATCAGTGCTTTACAATAAGGTGTGAGCAGGGAAATAACTGGATACAAAACACAGATCTTTGATGGATGAATTCCAACAAAATATTGAAATCTGAAAAAGTAATCGGATATGGTAGTTTATGTCCTGACAGTAGATTGGAGTTTCCTCTAACAGGAAGTGAAGACAGGTCACATCCAGGTCGCAGAGGTCAGGTAAAGAGCAGAACTCTTCTGGAACATTCTGAGGGTGCTGCAGCTTCTTGTGTCCTGCTAAACTGGACATAATGAAGCTTCGTCCTGCTGGGGACAGTCTGCTCACCTGAGCGGCGCCCCCTGGAGGCAGCAGCGGGACAGCAGCAGGCTGGGGGCGGGGCCACGGCCCCACCACGCTCTGTCAGAACGAGACAAACCTTTGTTAGTCAAACAGGAGACACAGCATGTCCTCCTTGTCCCTGACCATCTCCAGCCCATGTCAACCTGCTTGTCTCATAGATCTGGTTTACAATTGTGACTCACTGTCTGTCTCTGACTGCCGGTCTGTCTATCTCTGTCTCTATCCGTCTCTGACTGTCCATCGGTCTGCCTCTGACTGTCCATCGGTCTGCCTCTGACTGTCTGTCTGCCTCTGACTGTCCATCTGTCTGCCTCTGACTGTCTGTCTGCCTCTGACTGTCCATCTGTCTGCCTCTGACTGTCCATCTGTCTGCCTCTGACTGTCCATCTGTCTGCCTCTGACTGTCTGTCTGCCTCTGACTGTCTGTCTGCCTCTGACTGTCTGTCTGCCTCTGACTGTCCATCTGTCTGTCTCTGTCTCTCAGTTTCCCTACATAGATCTGGGCCCCATAGATCAGGATGTTACAGGGTGAACTGGCTGATGCTGGACCAGACCAGGATGGTCTGCTCCATGTGTCCACAGTGGACCAGCTGGAGACACTTTGCTGTTTGACTGAAGGACGCTGTCCACTCTGTCCTCACTGGGCCCAGTTATCACGATCACTGGGACCAGTTAGTCCACCTTCATCTTCAAAGACAACGTGCCTCCACACCTCAGCTCTTCTTCAACCTGGTCTCAGGTTTAAGAGACTGTAGGAGGCTCCTCCCCCTACAGCAGGAGGAGGAGCCCCCAGCAGGAGGAGCAGCTCCTCACCGTCTGCTGCTGCGTCCTGCCAGGCTGCGCCCGCCGCGCCACCCGCTGACGCACCGCGTCCTGAAAGTGACGAAGACTCTGCTCCCGCTCCTTCCTCCTCGCCTCCTGCAGCTCGTCTGTCAGCACAGCCAGGACCTGCAGCACAAGACCAGAGTCAACATCTGCAGACCAACTAGCTGACTAACACCAGCACACACACACACACACACACACACACACACACACACACACACACACACACACACACACACACACACACACACACACACACACACACACACACACACACACACACACACACACACACACACACACACACACACACACCTGGAGCAGAGTCTCTGATCGACCTGTCAATCAGGACAGGGAGGAGGAGAGGACTGAGGGGGAGAGAACTGAGGAGGAGAGGACTGAGGGGGAGAGGACTGAGGAGGAGAGAACTGAGGAGGAGAGAACTGAGGAGGAGAGAACTGAGGAGGAGAGAACTGAGGAGGAGAGAACTGAGGAGGAGAGAACTGCACAGTGACAATAAAGATCAGAGCGCTCCATCCCAGCCTCCGGACCACCAGGCCTTCCATGGATACTGTGTTGTTTCCCTCCTCAGTCCTAGGTGTGTGTGTGTGTGTGTGTGTGTGTGTGTGTGTGTGTGTGTGTGTGTGTGTGTGTGTGTGTGTGTGTGTGTGTCCATGGCTGGGTGTTACGGCCTGTTTACGGCCTGTTTACGTCTGATTAGTCCCAGGTTCAGCACCAGGTTAATTACTATCATTTGTTTCTTCCAGTTGGGGAAGATTAGGGTCGGACAGTGTTGTTTTGAGCATGACTCTCCTCCACTCCTAGTCTCTCCCTCATGGCAGTCAGAGGAGTGGGAGCCCCACAGACCTGGACCTGGACCTGGACCTGGACCTGGACCTGGACCCGGACCTGGACCTGGACCAGGACAGCCCCAGGTTCTGACTGCACCTAGTGTTTGTTTGTTGCTTTAAATAAAGTCCAGGTATTACTCGAGTATTCACAACATTTCTTTGAAGCTGTTGAGCTAAATATGTAGAGCTGCAGTAGACTGCTAATCTGCTAATCTGGTAACCTGGTAATCTCCAGACTGTGTCCCGATCAGCTGTTTGGTGAGGATCAGGAGGATCTGACTGAACTGTCTAACACAGGCAGGTACACGCACGCGCACGCACACGCACACACACACACACACACACACACACACACACACACACACACACACACACACACACACACACTCACTCACTGTCGGTTGCTCGGAGGTCTCTGGTCCGGCTTCCACCCACGTCCCCACGGTCACCGCCTGGTTCCTCTGGGCCAGAACTCTGCTGCTCCTGCTGGGCCCCGGGGGTCCCGGAGCACCGGGCCGGTGTTTGCAGCTCATCGTTGACTCCGGTAGCCAAAGATGCTACCGATGCTAATCCCGGTCTACCGGGGCAGACCTGGACGCTCTGGCCGGGTTTAACCGACGATGTTCGGCCACTTTCAACGACAGGACCCCTTCACGCCTGGAGCCGTCCCAGTCCTGGTCCCGGTGTCCAACCGACAACACTGTTTAAGTTTGGCTCCCCAAGTCTTCTTCTCCAGTCCAGTTACGCAGCTCAGCGCGCAGCAGCGCCCCCACAGACCCGCAGGCCGCCAGAGGAACTGCAGCAGCGCCCCCACAGACCTGCAGGCCGCCAGAGGAACTGCAGCAGCGCCCCCACAGACCTGCAGGCCGCCAGAGGAACTGCAGCAGCGCCCCCACAGACCCGCAGGCCGCCAGAGGAACTGCAGCAGCGCCCCCACAGACCTGCAGGCCGCCAGAGGAACTGCAGCAGCGCCCCCACAGACCTGCAGGCCGCCAGAGGAACTGCAGCAGCGCCCCCACAGACCCGCAGGCCGCCAGAGGAACTGCAGCAGCGCCCCCACAGACCTGCAGGCCGCCAGAGGAACTGCAGCAGCGCCCCCACAGACCTGCAGGCCGCCAGAGGAACTGCAGCAGCGCCCCCACAGACCTGCAGGCCGCCAGAGGAACTGCAGCAGCGCCCCCACCGACCTGCAGGCCGCCAGAGGAACTGCAGCAGCGCCCCCACAGACCTGCAGGCCGCCAGAGGAACTGCAGCAGCGCCCCCACAGACCTGCAGGCCGCCAGAGGAACTGCAGCAGCGCCCCCACAGACCTGCAGGCCGCCAGAGGAACTGCAGCAGCGCCCCCACAGACCTGCAGGCCGCCAGAGGAACTGCAGCAGCGCCCCCACAGACCTGCAGGCCGCCAGAGGAACTGCAGCAGCGCCCCCACAGACCTGCAGGCCGCCAGAGGAACTGCAGCAGCGCCCCCACCGACCTGCAGGCCGCCAGAGGAACTGCAGCAGCGCCCCCACAGACCTGCAGGCCGCCAGAGGAACTGCAGCAGCGCCCCCACAGACCTGCAGGCCGCCAGAGGAACTGCAGCAGCGCCCCCACAGACCTGCAGGCCGCCAGAAGAACTGCTGACCCTACATGTACATTACAGTTGAGGGACGGCATAAGTGCTAAGAGTGCAACAAGAGGTGGTAGCTGGGGTAGATAAGTCAGATAGGATAGGAAAGATACAATAGAAGGATCGGACAGATTTTTGTTTGTTCATTTTTTTTGTACACCGACATCTGTGTGAAACTTTCAATGAATTCCTTGTATCTGTGGAAATAATTTGTCAAATTACAAGGCAATCAATCAGGACCCATTCTCATTCTGTCCTCATTTATACTGAGTGGTCACTGCCTATTTGTGCTTATGTTACTGCTTCTCGCCCTCATCTTTCACCTCGTAGTAACACCTGCTCTGATCCCTCTGATCACTGGACCTGGCTGGAGCTGTACGCTGGTGTCATCACAGCCAGCTCACAGCAGACCTCAGACTCAGCAGAAGGTCCAGACCTCACACTCAGCCTCCTCTCAGGCTCTGCCCTGTAAACTTGCACATCGTTTCTGCTTCGCTGCAACAAGAAGCAGCAGCCTGAACATGCAGCTGGGACATGAACATAGCCAGACTGCATCTAACAACCTGCACATCTAAGCTCCTAAAGAAAGATGTCTAAATCAAATAAACCAGCGCACTTTCATCACACTTCTTTAATAAAAATGAAAGGATTTTACCACAGGAAAAAAACAATCACATTGCACTGCACAGGGTGCAACACTTTCAGATGTAGAGATTGCTCTGGATGCTGCTGGTCGTGACAAACTTGCGGAGGACGTCTGTGCTCGGTGAAGGATGCAGCTGAGGACAAGAGAGTGGGACTAGGATTACAAAGATGTGCAGGAGATCCAAAAGGCCCCAGTCTGGGTTAGGGTTAGGGCCTCCAGCATGGTTCTGCTCCACCTCTGTTATGTTCTGCCCGGCCACAGGGGGCGCTACAAATCTCTGCCCCCAGAGCAGAAGAAGAGGAGCATTGCCTTAAAATAAGCTGACAATCGTAAACATATATAATAAATGATCCATATATATTCATGGTGATTATATTTTGAATTGATTATTTGGGGTGGGAGCTACTGGGTCAAAAGCGACCTCTCTCTCTCGACAGAGAGGTCCCGTTTGGCGGGTTGAGTGGGCACAAGCATGGCGCGAGGTCTCAAATACTGGGGCCTTAAAACATCAGCACATCTTAGTTTATGTCGATATTTGGCTTTGGAGACACAGATGAGTCACAGACAACATTGTCTGAGCTACAAACAGGGCCGGACTCAGAGCAGACCGAGGCCTCTGAGCTGCAGACGTCTCACCTGGATGGACTGGGCCAGTCTGCCGAGAGCAGGTCTGTAGGTCTCCATGGTAACAGAGTCTGGACCCATGACATCACTGTAGCACTGGTAGACCACGGCAGGGACGGCATGCACCTCACAGTGGTTCAGCACTGAGGACACAGAGGGAGAGGTGAGGAGGAGCAGAGGAGAGGGAAGGAGGCAGGCAGACAGGAGGGAGGAGCAGAGGAGGGGAGGAGAGGGAGGGAGGCAGGCAGATGGGAGGAGGAGCAGAGGAGGGGAGGAGAGGGAAGGAGGCAGGCAGATGGGAGGAGGAACAGAGCAGGAGGTGTGTGGCCTGGCTGACCTGCGGCGGGCAGCCCAGTCAGGATGTTGGGAGGCTCCAGCGAGGAGCAGGCCGGCGCTCCGGGGAAGGGCCGGGTGTGGAGGCAGCGCAGGAAGGGGGCGGAGCCAGCGCTCTGGTAGTGGGCCGTCTTGTACTCAGCCACGGAGGCGTCA
Source organism: Karalla daura (assembly GCA_029224185.1). Classification (NCBI taxonomy): domain Eukaryota; kingdom Metazoa; phylum Chordata; class Actinopteri; order Chaetodontiformes; family Leiognathidae; genus Karalla; species Karalla daura. The sequence goes on along the minus strand of CM055204.1, from coordinate 22,444,383 downwards.
GAGAGGACGGTCACCTCCAGACACTGGAGCTCCAGGCACTGGAACACCTGGCACACAGTGCATGGAGATCAGAGTGAGGCCATCATGGAGCTCCAGCAGAACTCACACAGATGGAGACATAGACAGCTGCTTCCTTCTAGAAATGTTACAACCTCAACATCTGGATCAACCTGGAGATAAGAGCTCCATGTGAACCTCTCAGATGTCTCTGGAACATAGCTCCTCCAGCTGTTCCACAGGAACATCTGGACGGCACACACTCACCTTCTCTGTCCACTGGAACAGCTGGTCCTCAGCCACGAAGCAGCTGACCTGACAGACCAGCACCTGCAGGGACAGGACACACCTTTAGAGAAGCAGCAGGAGCAGCAGCAGGAGCAGCAGGAGCAGCAGCAGGAGCAGCAGGAGCAGCAGCAGCAGCAGGAGCAGCAGGAGCAGCTCACCATGGGGAGCTCCCTCTGCTGGAAGAACACACACGCTGACTCCTCTCCACTCGCTGACGCTCGGCCACGCTCGTTCCACAGCGCCACCCGCGCCACCTCCTCCCAGTCTGAGGAGGAGAGCACATGGAGGGACAGGAAGCCTGGACACACACACACACACACACACACACACACACACACACACACACACACACACACACACACACACACACACACACACACACACACACACAGTCATCATCCAGCTGATAGAGATATGCAGCATTTAGATAGATACACTCCAATCTCTGCTGGACGTCCTGGTAGTGATGTCACTGAGGATGATGAAGATGAAGACCTGCAGGTGTTTGAACCTTCCAGACCTCTGAACCCTTCTGTTTATGTTTGTTCCTGTCTACATTGATCATATCTCTATTTATTTAACATTTTGAAGTCAAAGGCTTCTGAGCCCAGCCTGAAATGAACATTTGACAGATTTGTTTTGAACTTTGGATGTTGCTGAGGTGAGTAAGAAATAACACGACTTCAACAGGTCTGAGGCGTGCGCCTCATCTAGTGTGGCTAAATCTATACCGATATGTGGAGGGTGTGTGCGGGTGTGTGCGGGTGTGTGAGGGTGTGTGAGGGCCTGTGTGGGTGTTAGCGGGTGTGTGCGGGAGTGTGTGGGAGTGTGCGGGTGTTAGCGGGTGTTAGCGGGTGTTAGCGGGTGTGTGAGGGTGTGTGCGGGTGTTAGCAGGAGTGTGCGGGTGTGTGCGGGAGTGTGCGGGTGTTAGCGGGTGCTAGCGGGTGTGTGCGGGTGTGTGCGGATGTGTGCGGGTGTGTGAGGGTGTGTGAGGGTGTTAGCGGGTGTGTGCGGGTGTGTGAGGGTGTGTGAGGGTGTGTGAGGGTGTGTGCGGGTGTGTGAGGGTGTGTGAGGGTGTGTGCGGGTGTGTGAGGGCCTGTGTGGGTGTTAGCGGGTGTGTGCGGGAGTGTGTGGGAGTGTGCGGGTGTGTGAGGGTGTGTGAGGGTGTTAGCGGGTGTTAGCGGGTGTGTGCGGGTGTGTGCGGGTGTGTGAGGGTGTGTGAGCGTGTGTGAGGGTGTGTGCGGGTGTGTGAGGGTGTGTGAGGGTGTGTGCGGGTGTGTGAGGGCCTGTGTGGGTGTTAGCGGGTGTGTGCGGGAGTGTGTGGGAGTGTGCGGGTGTTAGCGGGTGTTAGCGGGTGTGTGCGGGTGTGTGAGGGTGTGTGCGGGTGTTAGCAGGAGTGTGCGGGTGTGTGCGGGAGTGTGCGGGTGTTAGCGGGTGCTAGCGGGTGTGTGCGGGAGTGTGCGGGTGTGTGCGGATGTGTGCGGGTGTGTGAGGGTGTGTGAGGGTGTTAGCGGGTGTTAGCGGGTGTGTGCGGGTGTGTGAGGGTGTGTGAGGGTGTGTGCGGGTGTGTGAGGGCCTGTGTGGGTGTTAGCGGGTGTGTGCGGGTGTGTGCGGGTGTTAGCGGGTGTGTGCGGGTGTGTGAGGGTGTGTGAGGGTGTGTGCGGGTGTGTGAGGGTGTGTGAGGGTGTGTGCGGGTGTTAGCGGGTGTGTGCGGGTGTGTGAGGGTGTGTGAGGGTGTGTGCGGGTGTGTGAGGGTGTGTGCGGGTGTTAGCGGGTGTGTGCGGGAGTGTGTGGGAGTGTGCGGGTGTTAGCGGGTGTTAGCGGGTGTGTGCGGGTGTGTGAGGGTGTGTGAGGGTGTGTGAGGGTGTGTGAGGGTGTGTGCGGGTGTGTGCGGGTGTTAGCGGGTGTGTGCGGGTGTGTGAGGGTGTGTGAGGGTGTGTGCGGGTGTGTGAGGGTGTGTGAGGGTGTGTGAGGGTGTGTGCGGGTGTGTGCGGGTGTTAGCGGGTGTGTGCGGGTGTGTGAGGGTGTGTGAGGGTGTGTGCGGGTGTGTGAGGGCCTGTGTGGGTGTTAGCGGGTGTGTGCGGGAGTGTGCGGGAGTGTGCGGGTGTGTGCGGGTGTTAGCGGGTGTTAGCGGGTGTGTGCGGGTGTGTGAGGGTGTGTGAGGGTGTGTGAGGGTGTGTGCGGGTGTTAGCGGGTGTGTGCGGGTGTGTGAGGGTGTGTGCGGGTGTGTGAGGGTGTGTGCGGGTGTTAGCGGGTGTGTGCGGGAGTGTGTGGGAGTGTGCGGGTGTTAGCGGGTGTTAGCGGGTGTGTGCGGGTGTGTGAGGGTGTGTGAGGGTGTGTGAGGGTGTGTGCGGGTGTGTGCGGGTGTTAGCGGGTGTGTGCGGGTGTGTGAGGGTGTGTGAGGGTGTGTGCGGGTGTGTGAGGGCCTGTGTGGGTGTTAGCGGGTGTGTGCGGGAGTGTGTGGGAGTGTGTGGGAGTGTGCGGGTGTGTGCGGGTGTTAGCGGGTGTGTGAGGGTGTGTGCGGGTGTGTGAGGGTGTGTGAGGGTGTGTGAGGGTGTGTGCGGGTGTGTGCGGGTGTGTGCGGGTGTGTGAGGGTGTGTGAGGGTGTGTGAGGGTGTGTGCGGGTGTGTGCGGGTGTGTGCGGGTGTGTGCGCAGACTCACGGGCAGCGTTGGCTCCCACAGCCAGCAGCAGCTGGGAGCAGCGCAGCTTCTCCCCCGCAGACAGACCAGGAGACACGGCGGAGCTCCAGCTCAGCTGCACCTCCCTGGAGGAGGAGGCGGAGGAGGAGGAGAGGGCTGGGGGGTTACTCCTCAAGAGAAGAGCAGGAGGGGGTGGATGGGTGGATGTGTGTGTGTGTGTGTCCCACCTCTTCTCCTCCATCTCCCGGTAGATCTCCTGGTCCTCCTCCAGCTCCTCTTCATCTTCATCGTCTTGCTCCACAGCTCGGGAGTGAACCGACAGAACCTCCCCGAAGAACGTGGCCATGCTGCGGGCTGGGCTCGGCCTGTGCTCCCCTCTGGAATATCACTCTGGACACACTGGATCAGCGTGGAGTGAAACGAAAGTTTGACTGAGTCAGAGCGTCGGCCATGACAGTCGTACGTCACATCCGTCGGCGGAAGAACTTTCAGAATAAGAGCCCAAGTTTTCAATTCCAGAAAATTCAAGTACCAACTGAAGAAGTTCTTATCACTATTGAGAAAGATGCTCATCATGTTTCTTCCTCTTCCTCAGAATGAGGCTGGAATTCACATTTCATAAAATGATAAATGATTTACACAGTACATTTACTCCTACTGGTATTAATAATAATAGTTGCCTAGCGCTGATAGTAGTTATTATAGTAATTGTAGTTGTAATAATTTTTCATGCACAGATTTTTTGTGATGTAATTTGCACAGATTTCCCATAAGAAATGAATGGGACCTGGTGAATGAATGGCCCCACCAACCTGCTAGCACCAGTTGTTGTCGTAGCCTCACACTGGACTCTGATAGCTGTAGTTCTAGTAGTAGTACTAGTACTAAACAACTGTAGTAGCAGTAGTAGTTGTGGGAGTTCTCGCAATGATGTTTAGCAGCACTCTCACCTGTAATCGCTGCTGGTTACCTGTGTGATGGAGGTCTGATTCTGCTTTAATCGCAGCTGTTGCACTGCAAAACACTGTGAATTGCTGCAGCTTGTGGTTCTTGTTTTTAGACCACACTGATATTCTCAACCTACCCTTCGAGTATATCAGGCCACAAACAGTAAATCTGATGAAGTATTTGAAATGAGGTGAATGCAGCACTGGTCCCTTCCCAGTCCCTTCCCAGTCCCAGTGGGAGCAGGAGCTGCCCGTCCACAGCATTTCTGCCTGAGCTGCTCACTTAAGTCGATGAATGATTTAATGCTCCCCAGTGGATTCACATGCTGGTTCAATGCAAAGGCCCTGGAATATGACAAGCAATTAGCATGGGGTTTGCTCAATGTGCTATTTTTGGCTCCTGTGACAGTCAAAGGTAAACTTGATAGACCACATGACTCCAGCAGCTTCTTAGAGCTGATACATAATTAACATGAGTGCAAGAAAGCAGGGAAACAGTGGTTAAATGACGCTGGCAGGTCATCTCGGGCTGTACAGCGAGCTGGGAACATGAGCCAAGTCATGTCAGGGCAGATTGGCCTCACGCTGACTGCAGAGCATCCACTCTGCCCATTGTGCTGTATAATTCATTTTCCTGTAAGCTGTGCCTCAGGAGACGACTGGGACAAACAGAAATGTGATGACATCAGCACAGCCATAAAAGTACTTCATTGTCACCAGAAAATATCAGTGTTGGGAAGACAAATTGGATGGCAGGGTGAAGCCTGGGGTGGAATGGAGAGTGGCTCTATTACTGATGCAGTGCCATCCTGGAGAAGGAGGCCATAAAGCAGCACAGAGAGGCTTCCCCTCACAGGGAGGAGCAACATGCTGCAAGGACGCTTCAGGCTGCTGTTAATATAATTGATGGGAGTGTGGAGGGAGAGTGGGAGGAGCAGGAGGAGCAGGAGGAGCAGGAGGAGCAGCAGGTTTGTTCTACAGTGAAGGCTGTCAGCAGCAGCTTGGTCAGTGCATCAGCAGCCATTAGAACAGAGGGACAGTCAGAGGATGTCCATCTGTCTGTCTGTCTGTCTGTCTGTGTGTCTGCCTGTCAGTCTGTTTGTCTGTCTGTCTGTCTGTGTGTCTGCCTGCCTGTCAGTCTGCCTGCCTGTCTGTCTGCCTGTCTGTCAGTCTGCCTGCCAGTCTGTCTGCCTGTCTGTCTGTCTGTCTGTCTGTCTGTCTGTCTGTCTGTCTGTCTGTCTGTCTGTCTGTCTGTCTGTCTGTCTGTGTGTCTGCCTGCCTGCCTGCCTGTCTGTCTGTCTGTCTGCCTGTCTGCCTGCCTGTCTGTCTGTCTCTCTCAGGTCCTGGTACCGCACATGGAATCATGCTGCTTATCATCACTGAGAAACAAGAACTGTATCATAATGTTCAGTCTGACACGGTCACACCTGGTGGAGTAGCAGGAGGAGGAAGCGGAGGAGGAGGAAGAGGAGGAAGAGGAGGAGAAAGAAGAGGAGGAAGAGGAGGAAGAAGGAGGAGACGCAGCAACAAAACGTCATGACTGCAGCTTTTGAGAGCGACACACGGGTGGTTCAGCCTGAAGCTGTTTGATCTGTCTGTCTGTCTGTCTGTCTGCCTGTCTGTCTGCCTGCTTGTCTGCCTGTCTGTCTGCCTGCCTGTCTCCCTGTCTGTCTCCCTGCCTGTCTGACTGCCTGTCTGTCTGCCTGCCTGTCTGTCTGACTGTCTGTCTGACTGTCTGTCTGCCTGTCTGCCTGCCTGTCTGTCTGCCTGTATGTCTGACTGCTTGTCTGCCTGTCTGTCTGCCTGTCTGTCTGTCTGCCTGCCTGCCTGCCTGCCTGCCTGCCTGCCTGCCTGTCTGCCTGTCTGTCTGTCTGTCTGCCTGTCTGCCTGCCTGCCTGCCTGTCTGTCTGCCTGTCTGTCTGCCTGTCCCCCTCCATGTCAGCAGCGCTCACACTCTGTCTGTGAGGGCAGAGCAGAGCGAGCAGCAGCAGAAGCCTTTTATTCATTTGTGCCTTTGGCTTCACCTTGGCTGCTCACAGTCTCAGACCGATGCATCCAGACTGAACCTCTCAGCCAGTGTTTGGAGGATTTTTCCATAACTCCATTCCACACAGTTCCACCGTGAGCTTCCAGGATCGGGCTGGGCCTGAAGGTCACTGTGAGACTGCAGCACAGAGCTGTGGCTGCTCCGTCCTGCAGGTCTCAGCCTGGACCAGACCTGAGCAGAAACAGAGAGTGATGTTCCCTAAAAACAAGACCGTCAGAGGGCTGTAAGACAGACTCTGAGGCATTCCTGTGAACCACAGTTCATAGATTCTATGTTAACAACAGTTAACACTCTTCACACGCACCTCACACTCCTCACACTACTCACACGCACCTCACACTCCTCACACACTCCTCACACTCCTCACGCTACTCACACACACCTCACACTCCAAACACTCCTCACACACTCCTCACACTCCTCACACACACCTCAGACTCCTCACACTCCTCATACACACCTTAGACTCCTCACACACCTCACACTCCTCACAATCCTCATACACTCCTCACACACCTCACACACCACACAGACACCTCTCACTCCTCACACACCACACAAACACCTCTCACTCCTCACACTCCTCACACACACCTCATACTCCTCACACTCCTCACATACACCTCACACTAAAGGCCGACACAAGGTGCTGCGGCCCGTTTGGTGCAGCTCAGAAGTTGAGACCTCGCAGCTTTGGTCGCGTCGGTCGCACATGTGCCCTGTAGAACTGACCACACCAGGAGGCGGAGTCTGGGGGTTAAAACCCCGCCCACAACCAGGAAGAGCCTGCAGACCAAAGACTTGTTGAGGAAGTCTGCCGCTTCACCCGCCTCTATAGTCCAGCCCTATAATCTATAATCTATAACCTGCCTCTATAGTCCAGCCCTATAATCTATAATCTATAACCAGCCTCTATAGTCCAGCCCTATAATCTATAATCTATAACCAGCCTCTATAGTCCAGCCCTATAATCTATAACCAGCCTCTACAGTCCAGCCCTATAATCTATAATCTATAACCAGCCTCTATAGCCCAGCCCTATAATCTATAATCTATAACCAGCCTCTATAGTCCAGCCCTATAATCTATAACCAGCCTCTATAGTCCAGCCCTATAATCTATAATCTATAACCAGCCTCTATAGTCCAGCCCTATAATCTATAATCTATAACCAGCCTCTATAGTCCAGCCCTATAATCTATAACCAGCCTCTATAGTCCAGCCCTATAATCTATAATCTATAACCAGCCTCTATAGTCCAGCCCTATAATCTATAATCTATAACCAGCCTCTATAGTCCAGCCCTATAATCTATAATCTATAACCACCCTCTATAGCCCAGCCCTATAATCTATAATCTATAACCAGCCTCTATAGTCCAGCCCTATAACCTATAATCTATAACCAGCCTCTATAGTCCAGCCCTATAATCTATAATCTATAACCAGCCTCTATAGTCCAGCCCTATAATCTATAACCAGCCTCTATAGTCCAGCCCTATAATCTATAACCAGCCTCTATAGTCCAGCCCTATAATCTATAATCTATAACCAGCCTCTATAGTCCAGCCCTATAATCTATAACCAGCCTCTATAGTCCAGCCCTATAATCTATAACCAGCCTCTATAGTCCAGCCCTATAATCTATAACCAGCCTCTATAGTCCAGCCCTATAATCTATAATCTATAACCAGCCTCTATAGTCCAGCCCTATAATCTATAACCAGCCTCTATAGTCCAGCCCTATAATCTATAACCAGCCTCTATAGTCCAGCCCTATAATCTATAACCAGCCTCTATAGTCCAGCCCTATAATCTATAACCAGCCTCTATAGTCCAGCCCTATAATCTATAATCTATAACCAGCCTCTATAGTCCAGCCCTATAATCTATAACCAGCCTCTATAGTCCAGCCGTGACAGAGGGGGACAGTCCGTGAAAACCAAGACAGGTGGCAACACAAGTTAATACTAGGATCAGAGTTGTTTACGTCTTGTTCTTCTTCGTGTACTCCGGGGGCAGGACAGGCCTGTGTATAGACTGGTACGCCCCCTTGTGGTGGCCAAGAACATTACAGAGCTGGAAGAACGGTTGGGGAAGTGTGGGTGAAGCAGGGCGAGCTGCGTGGTGGCGGAGGCTTGTGCCGGCCTTAACTGATAACTGACTCTTATCGGTGTGAGAGAACTTGAGAACCTGAGAACCTGCCTTTCAAACGAGCTACAAATGCTGCCGTTATGATGTGTTTTTCTGCTGTTTTTAGTTTTCCTGACAAATTATTACAGATGGTTCCAGATGTTTATTGATGATTTTGCTGCTGCAATAATGTATAATAAATATCATGTCATATCAAACCAGATTCCACTCACCTATCCTCCTGTCTGATTTCATGACACACTGTGGTTTCTATGTGGAGCACAAGTGTGTGTGTGTGTGTGTGTGTGTGTCTTAAGCAGCATGTCCTGGATTTAAAAAGTAAGTTATCATATTCACTCCACCATTTATCCCAGGCTGAAGTCTCATGGGATGGAGCCTCTCACACACACTTCATCATCCCACCTACACACACACACACACACAGCTCCACTGTGTGTTTGAATGGTTGACTTGTGTGTGCGTGTGTGTGTGTGTGAGAGAGAGAGAGGAGTGTAGGAGGGGAATGAAACATCAGAACAGTCCTACACTCTGACACATGGAGAACATGTGAACCCCCTTCTCATACACATACGTGTGCGTGCACGCACACATACACACACACACACTTTATCAGTTGCTTAGGAACAGGAGCGCTCATTAGCCACGGGTGTGACACTGCAGACTGCAGCGTGGGATTAATCATGTGAACTTGAGCAGAGCTGATGGTGCTCAGGGTGGAGGAGGAGGAGCTGGGATCTAATCATGATGACATCACTGGGTGAACTGGGAACAGCGAGCTGTTCAAAGACTGGACTAGTGTGTTCATCGGTGTTCAGCGTGGCCTGGTCCAGACGGATGGAGGTGCTGAGGAGCCTCTGAGACCCTCATGAGGAAAGGTTTTCACAACAGGCCAGAAACAATCACACTGGAGTGTACTGTTCCAACCTAGTCTCAATATACCTGTAGCTAAGAAACGACACTGTTTAATAAGGACCGTGAAGTCACCTGTGGTTGCCAGATCAGCATGAAAGGAGCCAGAGCAGAGCAGATACAGAACATGATATTCCAACAGTAGCAGAGCCGGTTCACGCACAGCCCCACTCAGCAGTTTGAAGGACCAGTTCTCTCTGCTCCAAGTCTGTGTGCAGCTGTGTTTAAATCAGCTGAGAAGCTCACATCCCATCTGTCAGCACGCACGAGACATGAAACACACACACACACACACACACACACACACACACACACACACACACACACACACACACACACACACACACACAAAGTCTGTGCAGGCTCCTGTCCTGAGTGTGTCCAGTGTCCTTGTCTTCACCTCCGCTAACACTGTTACTGTGTTAAATAACCTTGTGTTTGTGTGTGTGTTTGTGTGTGTGTGTGTGTGTGTGTGTGTTGGGTGGGTGGGTGGGGGATGGTGTGGGGGTGGGGTGGGTCAGCTGACGTCATTAAGACAGAAGAAACAGTACTTTGTTGAAACCATTTTGTGTCTGGCTCATTCCTTCACAAAGTCATTTGCTCAGAGACAGAGCAGCTCTTTGTATGTGTGTGTGCGTGTGTGTGTGCGTGTGTGTGTGTGTGTGCGCGCATGGCTGCATGCATGGTAAAGCGGATTTCGTACAATTCATTTGAAATTCTGCTGACAGAGACTTGCGGTGGAGGCAGTGGTGTGTGTGCGTGGAGGGAATATCAAGAGGCCTGCTCCTGCCTGGAGATGGCCTGCAGGTGGAGGAGGTGTCTCACACACACACACACACACACACAAACACACACACACAAACATATGCACCACTGCAGGTGGACATCATAAAGAATGAACGTGGTGAAAATGACCTGGTCGTCTCTTCGTTTGATGTCTCTCAGCATCACCGTGAAATGAGCAGAAGACACAGCAGCCTCAGCCCTGTGAGCACCTGAACATCATCCATTCATCTTATTAAGCTCCAGGTTCTGCTGGAGCACACACACACAGAGTCTCTCAACGACCTAAACATCCCGACGGTGGATGTGGAGCAACCAGAGGCACGCGGATCATGTGACCTCCTCAGGGAGGGACCCTCGGTCTCACTGGGATTTGAACAGGTGACCTTCTTGCTGTGAATCAAAAGCATCAACCACCAATCTACCTGTGACCATCCCTCCAACATGGAATAGTGAGAGGATGTTAAATGACACACACACACACACACACACACACACACACACACACACACACACACACACACACACACAGAGAGGAGGAGCAGGTCAAGGTGTGGCCTCATTGTGAAGTGTATCCTTCTATATTTGGACACGGTGCCGCTCTGGGAGCAGCCCAGCTCCACTTTCTAAATCCGAGCTTTTTCTAAACTCATTTCAAGATTGTGACTGAGCCAGACAGGAAGTGAGCAGGGGAACGGGAACGCTTGCTCTGTCTTGAAACATTATTGGGATTTTATTTGATTGTATTTTTTTGTATTTAACCTGTCCTTTCTACAGATAGGTTTAGGGTTAACAGAATTATTTTGTGGCCAGACTATTAGGTGAATGACATTCATGCTTATTTATGATGTCTGTTCTTACTGTTCCTGATTCTCTGAGCTTTCTGGCGATTTGCCTTCAACACAGTGTTTGAGTGGTCAGCGCTGCTCGCACGAGTCCCAGTCACACCCAGACAAGGTCTCATGTTCTCCCTGTGTGAGCAACGGTTCATAAGGTTCTCTGGTCCCTCCACAGTCCAGAAACATCCCATGAGTGTGTGTCAGTGTGTGTGTGTGTGTGTCCTCGGATGGACTGGACACCTGGCCAGGTGAGTTCCCTGTCCTCGGCCTCCTGCTCCTGTACTGGGAGCACGTGTTCTGGGGTCCTGACCACGCCCTCCGGTTCCGGGTCTGACCAGAGAAGCCTGGAGGGGGATCGGTTGGGTCCATGGTTGGGTCCAGATGACGCGGTGACGTCATGACGCGGTGACGTCGTGACGCTGTGCGGGAGCTTTAACGCAGCTGCAGCGTCACTCAGAGGCTGCGCGGAGCAGGAGGAGGAGCTGAAGAGGAGCCGAGGAGGAGCCGAGGAGGACAGAGGGAGCACCGGAGGAGCAGCGGGACAGAGCCGGTAGCGGGACGGTACCGGGGCGGACTGCGGTCGGTGCGGGGAGCGCAGCATCAGCGGAGTGAGCAGCTCAGAGCCCGCAGGTGAGTCAGTGTGTGTGTGTGTGTGTGTGTGTGTGTGTGTGTGTGTGTGTGTGTGAGGGTGGGGGGCGGGGGGAGGGGTGCTGCACATTACAGCCCCCCCCATCTCTCGGCACAGCCTCAGTCTGGAAGGGGGGTGCACTGAGCCAGCTCTCAGCCCCAGCCTCTGTCCCCCCCCCCCTCCCCCCTCCCCCTTCCCAGGCAGGACACCCCATGCTCAGGCCGCTGGCCTCGCGCTGAGCGTCTCGCCGTTACCGGGGTCAGAGCCAGAGCCAGAGCCAGGCAGTGATGGAGCCCCCAACCTCGGAGGGTCCCCCCCCGGCGGGTCCGGGTCGCCGCTGTCTCGCGCTCCTGCAGGCTAACGGCACCGTTTGTTCGGAGCCGCTGGGCCTGTTCCCGCCGCTGTCGTCGGGGCTCGCGCTGCTGCTGCTGCTGGCCGCGCTCGCGGGGGTGGTGCTGGTCTCCATGGTAACCTTCCACCTGCACAAGCGGCGCCTGCGCGACCGGAAGATACGGCGCGCGCAGGAAGAATACGAGCGAGACAGCCGCAGCCCCGCAAGAGGCACCGCAAGCGGGGAGCTCGCGAGACCCTGTGTCATCATCCGCCCGGAGAGGCGCGAGGAGGAGGAGGAGGTGAGAAGGAGGCGCGAGGAGGAGGACGAGGAGGTTAGGAGGCCGTGCGATGAAGAGGACGAGAAGCTCGCGAGCCCAGAGGGAGAGGTGAGGCGCGAAGCGGCGGCACGAGACTGTTGACTTCAGGGAACGAGACTGTGGAATAAACAGGAAAAGCAATAAGGCACAAACACACACTCACACACACATGGACAGATACATACACAGAAACACACCAACACACCCGCGTGCACACACACACACCTTGTATAAAATAACGCCTGCTTGGACTCTCTGAGCTCTTCCTCCTCCTCCTCTTCCTCAGCTGGAGCAGATCTGACCTGACGTGGAGCTGTGACTGATTATGAGCAGACACACACACACACACACACACACACACACACACATATACTCTCTTTCTCTCTTCCAGTGTGTAGTTAGAGCCTGTGGATGTTGTGGTGCTGGTAGGCAGCAGTGCTGCGCTAGGCTGTAGATCTACAACTAGGCTGTAGATCTACATCTAGGCTGTAGATCTTTGTCTAGGCTGTAGATCTCTATCTAGGCTGTAGATCTACATCTAGGCTGTAGATCTTTGTCTAGGCTGTAGATCTCTATCTAGGCTGTAGATCTACATCTAGGCTGTAGATCTCTATCTAGGCTGTAGATCTCTATCTAGGCTGTAGATCTACATCTAGGCTGTAGATCTTTGTCTAGGCTGTAGATCTACATCTAGGCTGTAGACTTGGCTTCTTTGTACACTCAGTATCTTTCCTTGAATTCCGTGGCGTTAGCGTAGAGCTCTGTCCTGTCCTAGCTAGTTCTCCTGACAGGCTGCCAGACTTTGCTGTAGTGATGCACATCAGATTCCTTCTTTTGACGTGTCAGGTCGTAGGTTTTAGCGCTAATACGATTCTCCCATTGGTAGTATCTCGGTAGTATCTCGGTAGTATCTCGGTAGTATCTCTAGTATTCTAAGCCTAACCCTGATCCTCCCAGCAGGGCATCCGTCCACACATCCCCTCTGTCCTACTGGACCTAGCTAGATAGACATCTGCTGTATGACTTCCTACCCCTAACTCTTACCTTGTAAATGTTTCCCATCCTGAGAGCTGGAATGTTCCACAGCATCTTCATCTTCCTGGAATTCATATATTCTGCCTTACTGAAGGAAATGTAATATTCAAAGTTTATAACTCAATAAATACTTTATGTTAATCCTTTGAATGTGTCTGGGAGCTCAGCACTGCACAGGTCACATATGCAGCTGTCTGTGTGTGTGTGTGTGTGTGTGTGTGTGTGTGTGTGTGTGTGTGTGTGTGTGTGTGTGTGTGTGTGTGTGAGAGAGAGCCAGAATCAGAACCAGGGTCTTCCTCTTTACGCCCACCTGAGCTGTGAGGCCTGTGAAGCTGTCGTGTTGATGTTCAGTGTGTGATCTTCATTTCTACTGCTCTAACATCAGATGTTCAGAGGAGGACGTCTAGAAGCAGAGCTGGAGCTCCTGGTCTACCTGGTGTCAGAGGTCAGACTGGTTTCATCTCCCAGCCAAGCCTCAAGCCAGATGCTTCTTATCCTCCCTCTGAGATTGTTCTTCTCCGCTTCATGTTAAACAAGAGTGAAAGGAAGAGTGGGACAAACACAAGTCAGGAGTAAATAAGCAGCTGGTTCCTCTGACACTGTATATAATACATATATATACAGGCAGGAGAGAAATAATACAAATAATATCACAGTAAAAAGTAAAATGATAATCAAACAGTGGACGTGCAAAATAAGCAAAAGAAGGAAATAAGAAAATGTTACAATGGTCACAGTTAACAACTCATTAACTACAGAAATACTGGAAGCAATACTTGCCCTCCAGACAGGAAGTGACCTGGGGGCACTTCCTGTCTGGAGCCTCAGCGGAGAGGGAGGGGCTGAACCATGTGAGGCCCAGAGATGAAGATGATGAGTGTCCAGGTCTGATGAATGGACATGACACCCCCCTCCTCGTCCTCCCCCTCCATCTGCCTGCGCCGAGGTCACAGAGAGTGAATCAGCAGCTGAGACTTGGCTCCAGACCAGGACACGGTGTCCCTCGCCACTGAGGAGCGGCTGCTGGCCGCGCTCCAGACCCCCCCCCCCCCGGAACAGAGGAGGTGTGTGGAAGTGGGGGGGGGGCATCATTATGATGCTTCTCAGCAGCATCACAATGAGATGGAGACGCACCCTCATATGATGTCACTCAGCAGCCAACATGTATGTGTGTGGGAGGGGGTGTTGAAGGTCAAAGGTTTGACAGCTGCAAAGGAGAAAGATGAAGAGGAAGGAGGCGGAGGAGATGCAGAAGAAGGTAAAGTGAAGAGGAGGAGGATAAAGACGAGGATGAAGGGTGGAGGCTCTGGAGCCAACTAATGAACTGGACTAGTGAGGACAATTTCCACGTTCTGTTGGCGAGTGAGGTGTGTGTGTGTAGGTGTAGGTGTGTGTGTGTGTGTGTGTGTGTGTGTGTGTGTGTGTGTGTGTGTGTGTGTGTGTGTGTGTGTGTGTGTGTGTGTGTGTGTGTGTGTGTGTGTGTGTGTGTGTGTGTGTGTGTGTGTCTGCCTCCAGCAGGAACCTCTCTGCTCCTCATCGCCTCCTGCAGGAGGAAGGAGGAGCTGCAGGGATGAGTCCCACAGTATGAATAGAGGACACAGGAACTTTTACTTTTATCATTTTAGGAGATTTAAATTCAAACCCATGAGATGGACAAAAGTGTTTCATGAATGGAAAATGTTTGTGCGTTTCCAGATCAGCCTGTCCGGCTCCTCCCTGACCACCACCAGCTGTAAACCTGAGAAACACCTGATCCGATGGGACCCAGGTCATATGGAGGACAGCACTGCTTGGTTTCAGCTTCTGGTGAAATGTCAGTGTCTCTGCTCCTGGTTTCTCCTCAGGTTCTTCCTCAGAGCCTTACATGTGGTTGCCAGATCAGCATGAAGGGGGCCAGATCCAAGCTAGAACATAGTGACAGGATGTAGAAGAGACTGTAGAAGAGACTGTGAGGGTCTGGTGGAAGTCCTCACTTATCTTCCCCCGACAGGAAGCTGTCGCTGTCCATCAGCACGCTGAGGCCTGGAGCCCCGAGCCAATCAGCTAATGGAGGCGTCACACACACACACGCACGCACACACACACACACACACACACGCATGCACACACACACGCACGCACACACACACACACACGCACACGCACACACACACACACACACACACACACAGAGTCCTGGAGGAGGAACACAGCTGCTGCCCCTCTGTGATGACTCTACGTGACCAGAGGTGTTTGATGTGTGGACTGAGCCTCACACTGAGACAGGACCTGTTGAGGAAGGTGACCAGGAAGGGGAGAGGAGGAGACCAGATGGAAGAGTAGGATGAGAGGAGGAGCGGATGCAACGCGACATCGAACCTCCTCGAGGAGACTCGGGGAACCTTCAGATGATCCAGACCTGTTTATTAACAGCATCAAACCCAGAGCAGCTCACATCTCCTGCTGCTCTGCTCACACAAACATGAACAGAACACGTATGAACAGCAGAGTCCACTTTACACGCTGGCTCCAGCACCCGCCTCCTTCTTCTTCTTCTTCTTCTTCTTCTTCTGCTGCTGCTGCTGCTGCTCTGCTCCTCCCTCCTTGCTCTTCTTGGCGGCGCTCGGCTGAGTCGCTGTGGCGCCGTCGGCCGCTCGCTTCTGTTTGTTCTTCTTGTCTCGTTTCTTCCTGCTCGCTGCTCCTGCTGCTCCTGCTGCTCCTGCTGCTCCTGCTGCTCCTGCTGCTCCCGCTGCTGCTGAGGTGGTTGTCGTATCTGCAGCTGCGCCCGGCTCCAGCTCCGGCTTCATCCGCTTCTTTCGTTTCTTAGTCTCGGGCAGGAAGCCCTTCTTCTTCTTCAGGACTTGCTGCTCCTGCTGCTCCTGCTGCTCCTGCTGCTCCGACCCAGACTTATCTGGTTTGGTCTTCTCTACCTTTGGCTTCCTGTCAGGCACACACACACACACACAGAAATGATTAAACTTCACAGTTCACACACTCCCCTCCAGGAACCATCACCTTATCGTGGTGGAGAGGTTTGCGTGCCCTTAAGACCCCTCAGCTATGTTGTCGGGAGTCATGAACAACAATGAGGCTCCCCCACAGAACGAGAGGGTGGCATCCCTCTGCCTTCAGGTGGGGGCAGGTCTCTAACTGTTGTTCCAGCTTACGGGCCAAACAACAGTGCAGAGTACCCGGGCTTCTTGGAGTCCCTGGGAGGAGTACTGGAAGGTGCTACAAACAGAGACTAATGCAATGACAGTGTAACCTGGAGGGGTGTGATCGGGAGGAACGGCCCCCCCAATCTGAACCCGAGCGACTTTCTGTTACTGGACTTCTGTGCCAGTAACAGTTTGTCCATAACAAACACCATGTTCAAGCATAAGGGTGTCCATCAGTGCACGTGGCACCAGGACACCCGAGGCCGGAGATCAATGATCCCCTTTGTAGCCGTGTCATCTGACCTCCGGTCGGATGTCTTGGACACTCGAGTAAAGTTCGGGGAGGCCATGGAGACGGACTAGAGGTCGACTTTGAAGAAATTAAGGCAAACCGTCCGGCGCCTCAGGAGGGGAAGCAGTGCTCCACCAACACTGTGCACAGTGGAGGTGGGGAGCTGTTGACCTCGACTGGGGACATTGTTGGGCGGTGGAAGGAATACTTTGAGGTTGTAGGGCTGTAGTAGGCCTGTATGGATGTTGTAGGGCTGTAGGGCTGTTGTAGGCCTGTATGGATGTTGTAGGGCTGTAGGGCTGTTGTAGGGCTGTAGTAGGCCTGTATGGATGTTGTAGGGCTGTAGGGATGCTGTAGGGCTGTAGTAGGGCTGTAGTAGGCCTGTATGGATGTTGTAGGGCTGTAGGGCTGTTGTAGGCCTGTAGGGCTGTAGTAGGGCTGTAGTAGGGCTGTAGTAGGGCTGTAGTAGGGCTGTAGTAGGGCTGTAGTAGGGCTGTAGGGATGTTGTAGGGCTGTAGTAGGGCTGTAAGGATGTTGTAGGGCTATAGGGATGCTGTAGGGCTGTCGTAGGGCTGTCGTAGGGCTGTAGGGCTGTAGTAGGGCTGTCGTAGGGCTGTCGTAGGGCTGTCGTAGGGCTGTCGTAGGGCTGTCGTAGGGCTGTAGTAGGGCTGTAGTAGGGCTGTAGTAGGGCTGTAGGGATGTTGTAGGGCTGTAGTAGGGCTGTAGGGATGTTGTAGGGCTGTAGTAGGGCTGTAGTAGGGCTGTAGGGATGTTGTAGGGCTGTTGTAGGGCTGTAGTAGGGCTACAGGGCTGTAGTAGGGCTGTAGGGATGTAGTAGGGCTGTAGGGATGTTGTAGGGCTGTCCTGGCTGACAGGCCTCTGCAACATCGCGTGGCAGTCGGGAACAGTGGCCCTGGAGTGGCAGACCGGGGCGGTGGTCCCTCTTTTTAAAAAGGGGGACCGGAGGGTGTGTTCCAACCCTAACCCTAACTACCGGGGGATCACACTCCTCAGCCTCCCGGGGAAAGTCTATTCCAGGGTGCTAGAGAGGAGAGCTCGGCCGATAGTTGAACCTCGGATCCAGGAGGAACAATGCGGTTTTCGTCCCGGCCGTGGAACACTGGACCAGCTCTATACTCTCCACAGGGTGCTCGAGGGTTCATGGGAGTTTGCCCATCCAGTCCACATGTGTTTTGTGGACTTGAGGAAGGCTTTCGACCGTGTCCCTGTGGTGTTCTGTGGGGGGTACTCCAAGGGTACGGGTCCAGGGCCCTCTACCAGGGCCGTATGGTCCCTGTATGACGGTGCAGGAGCTGCTTCACATGGCCAGCAGCAGTCAGGCCTGTTCCCAGGGCATGTAGGCCTCCAGCAGGGCTGCCCTCTGTCACCGGTTCTGTTCATTACCTTTATGGACAGAATTTCTAGGTGCAGCAGGGGGCCAGAGATGGTCCGGTTCGGGGGTCAGGGGATTTCATCTCTGCTCTTTGCAGATGATGTTGTCTTATTGGCTCCCTGGAGCCAGGACCTCCAGCATGCACTGGGGCGGTTTGCAGCCGAGTGTGAAGCAGCTGGTGTGAGAATCAGCACCTCCAAGTCCGAGGCCATGGTTCCTCCAGAAACCTCCTGGCCGGTGAGGGTCCCTGCCTCAGGTGGAGGAGTTTGAGTATCTCTGGGTCTTGTTAATAAGTGAGGGAAGGATGGAGCAGAGACTGACAGGCGGATCGGTGCAGCGGCTGCAGGGATGCGGTCGCTGTATCGGTCCATCGTGGTGAAGAAAGATCTGAGCTGAAAGGAGAAGCTCTCGATTTACCGGTCAGTCTGCGTTCCTACCCTCACCTGTGGTCATGAACTTTGGGTCATGACCAACAGGACGAGATCCCGGCAGCTGAGATGGGTTTCCTCCGCAGGGTGGCGGGCACTCTCTCAGAGGTAGGGTGAGGAGCTCTGTCCCCGAGGAGGAGGTGTTCTGGGCATGTCCCACTGGGAGGAGACCCAGAGGAAGACCAGGACACGCTGGAGGACTATGTCCCCCGGCTGGCCTGAGAACGCCTCGAGATCCTCCTGGAGCTGGAGGAAGTGTCCAGGGCGAGGGAGGTCGTCCCTGGTCAGGCTGCTGCCCCTGCGACCCGGCCCCGGATCAGTGGAAGATGGATGGATGGATGGATGGATGGATGGATGGATGGATGGACGGACGGATGGAAGGATGGAGGGATGGAGGGATGGAAGGATGGAGGGATGGATGGAGGGATGGATGGATGGAGGGATCACACACTTAAAGATCAAAGCCTTGGATAGCATGTACAGTGTACTCCCCTCACATTTTCATTATCTTTTCATGGAACAACACTACTGTACAACCACTGTCCTCTCAGAGGTTCAGAGGGTGTGTGTGTGTGTGTGTGTGTGTGTGTGTGTGTGTGTGTGTGTGTGTGTGTGTGTGTGTGTGTGAGAGAGAGAGAGATGTGAATCCTCACATGACTCCCAGGTGTTTGATGGTGGCCCAGTACGTGTCCTCCAGCTTCCCCGTCTTCTTGAAGGAGAGGACATCAGGCAACGGCTGCAGAGCAGCTTTGAGAGGCTGCAGATCCACCTCCAGCTTCTGCACACACACACACACACACACACACACACACACACACACACACACACACACACACACACAGTGAGTCAGGTGCCTCCAGATCAGCAGGTCTCCAGGTGACCCCGCTATGCTACCAGACAAACCTGCAGAGTTCACTGCACTGTTTAACTGGGCAGACCAGTGGCAGACCAGTGGCAGACCAGTGGCAGACCAGTGGCAGACCAGTGGCAGACCAGTGGCAGACCAGTGGCAGACCAGTGGCAGACTGGAACCAGCTCCACAGAGTACCAAGACAGAACAGAACAGCAACTTGTTCTGCATTTACATTAGTTGATATTCTGTATTTTTACATTTATGTTCTGCATTATACTTTGATGGTTATGAATGAGTCTGAACTCCAGG
>CM055204.1:22419361-22424954 GCA_029224185.1 Karalla daura | reverse complement strand
TGTGCTAACTCCTGCTGGACCCACCAGAGCGTTCTGCTTCTGCAGGACCTTCATCAGCTCCAAGCGGAAACTCTGGTCCACCTCCTCCTCCACCTCCTCCTCCTCCATCGCCTCCATGTCATCATCTGCATCCTCATCATCGTCTGAGCTGTCAGACTCATCCTCCTGGCAGACACATCATCATCTTCATCATACTCACAGACTTAGACAGTGAACTATTCCGTCTCAAGCTTCTAAAAGTTTCCAAACCTTTGTTTGGAAACTTTTAGAAGCTCGAGAGGAATGTGATCCTGTTTGATGCATCAGTGTTGGTCCAGGTCATCTCATGTTTAAAACCTAAACCTGTCAGTAAAACACACAGCTCCTCTCCTGAGCTGCTCCTCCAGACGTGTCCATCTAGAAGCTGATCTCAAAGTGTGATGGAAACACTTTGTTCACATCTCCAGGTCACGTGACCTGACGTAGGGGTCACATGACCAGTTCCCTTCAGACCAGATGGACAGAGGAGGAGACTCAACTGTTTCTACATCTGATTCAAAGATCTAAGAAAACTATGTTCTGGACGTCCATCTTCCTCAGAGTGGAGGACCAGGACCACATGGTACCAGGGTTATTATGGGATGGAGCAGGACCACATGGTACCAGGGTTATTATGGGATGGAGCAGGACCACATGGTACCAGGGTTGTTATGGGATGCAGCAGGACCACATGGTACCAGGGTTATTATGGGATGGAGCAGGACCACATGGTACCATGGATACATGCAGTAGCAGCTGGACCTCATCACCATGGAGAAACATCTCTTTGGTTTGGCGAAGAACTAATGGTCCCAGCTACTGGCACACAGTGAGAGGGAGGGAGAGAAGCACTGACCTTCATCTCCTCATCCTCCTCGTCTTCATCCTCCTCATCATCATCCTCTTCCTCGTTGGTTTTACCATCGTCAGTGACGACCACAGCTCCATCCTCGTCCTGCTCTGGGTCCAGGACCTGGAGACAGAGAGCAGGGTCACGCTCCACCCTCCTCCAGACCTCCACCCCCGCCCCCCCAGTCTACTCACATCCAGTATGGCCCTGAGGGCGGGGGCCGTCAGGTGGGGACAGATGGAGGAGAAGACGGTCCTGCAGACCTGCCGCATGTGTCTGCTGGGCTGGGACAGCAGGGACAGCAAGATGTCCACCATCACCTCCACCCACTCAGGCTCCTCGTCCTGGAGGTCTGGACAACATGTCAACAAGACCACAGGAAGACAAGACAACATGTCAAGGACAAAATATTCAGCCGTTTGTTCTGATGAGTTTAAGTGAATGAAGCTCAAAGACCAAGGAGGAGGTTTGTGTGTGTGTGTCATCAGCCTTCTTGAGGTCAGGGTTGGAAACAAGGTCTCACCATTCTTCTTTTTCTTCTTCTTCTTTGAATTCTTCTCCTGAGCTTTGTCCATGCAGCTCTGCAGGTCCTTCATGATGTCCAGCAGCTCCTCGGGAGCCTGCAGGACACACACACACACACACACACACACACACACACACACACACACACACACACACACACACACACACACACACACACACACACACACACACACACACACACACACACACACACACACACACACACACTCCATCACACACCTGTGCTGGCTCCCAGATACAGGTAGCAGGCAGGCAGCATGTTACTGAACCGTAATCTGGTCCTGGTCCAGGCCCTGGTCCAGGCCCTGGTCCTGGTCCTGGTCCAGGCCCTGGTCCTGGTCCAGGCCCTGGTCCTGGTCCTGGTCCAGGCCCTGGAGCACTACCTTGAAGAGGTGCAGTCCGACCAGCAGGAAGAGCTGCTGGAAGGCCGTGTTCTCTGCACTGGGCTGTTTCTTGGCTTTCTTCTTCAGGTTCTCCACCGACTCCAACATGCTGAGAAGACACGAGCAGCCTGAGATTTAACCACTTTTCTTCATTTATGTTTCTGACTTTTTGTCTGATTTTGGAATAATATTTATAGTCAAGGTAACAATACAAGAACGTTCACAGATTTTCTACATCTCATTTTTTCTTTCCTCTTATAGATGACCAATCCCAACCTCAAATCCCAGCCTCAGAACAGTAATAGACTATTAATGTATTCACTGAATAACACTTAAACTAATGACCATACGCACAATAACAATAACATGAAAAAAGCAGCAGAAATGCCTGGTCAAGATTCTCCTGGTCGAGGGAATGAAAGCTGTCAGTAGGAGCTAGATTAATAATAATAATAATAATAATAATAATAATAATAATAATGATAGTACTATTAGTATTATTAGTACAGAATATTCCGCTACAGAGGAATGGAGGGGAGAGTGAGGAGAAAGAGCTGCACAGCTCAGCCTGAGCCTGGTGGTCCACTATCGTCTCAGTCTTTATGTTCATGGTCTCGTCTTTTTCTGAAGGTCAAGGAGGGTTAACGCACCCTCCTGTATCTGTGTGTGTGTGTGCGTGTGTGTGTGTGTGTGTGTGTGTGTGTGCGTGTGTGTGTGTGTGGGGGCACCTGTCCCAGGCCTGTGTCTGCTCGGGGCTGAAGCTGCAGTTGCTCTGAACCTTGGGGTGCTTGAGCAGCTTCTCTGCAGACTGGACCAGGAGCTCGATCCACATGGTGCCGTCAGCCATGACGCCCAGCGGCCGCCTGCGGGGGGCGCCGTCAGCGGGGGGAGCGGCCGGGGCCTCCACCTGGGGCAGGTGGTGCAGTGACAGCAGCAGCCTGCAGGGGGCGCAGACAGCTCAGAACCTGCCTCGATGTGTCCGTGCTGCAGATGCTGCTGCCTGGCAGACGCTCACCCGTAGAAGGCGCTGAGCAGCGCCGCTCTGCTGCGCTCGTCCAGCGGCGGCGACGCCGGCGCCGCCTCGGGGACGCCGCCCACCGGCCTCTGGGCCGAGAAGAAGGCGTGGAAGAAGATGAACCTGAGGAGACACGCAGTGAGGAGGAGGAGCCGGGGTGGGGGCGGGGCCTCAGAGGCACCAAGGGGGTGGGGCTTACCTGGCGATGTCCTTGATGAGGTCTTCCTGCCGCGCCACCTGGTGGTTGTCCACGATGGAGCAGAGCCGACACGCGATCCACTTCCTGAGCCGGAACACGGAGCTCGCCTCGCTGAGGAGACAGGCGTGCAACAGAGTGTTAGAGGCGTGTGCTGCCGAGGCGTGTGCTGCCGAGGCGTGTGCTGCCGAGGCGTGTGCTGCCGAGGCGTGTGCTGCCGAGGCGTGTGCTGCCGAGGCGTGTGCTGCCGAGGCGTGTGCTGCCGAGGCGTGTGCTGCCGAGGCGTGTGCTGCCGAGGCGTGTGCTGCCGAGGCGTGTGCTGCCGAGGCGTGTGCTGCCGAGGCGTGTGCTGCCGAGGCGTGTGCTGCCGAGGCGTGTGCTGCTGTGCTGTGCGTGTCCCTCACATGTCCTGGGCTTCCTGCTTGCTGCGCTGCCTCCTGGTGCTGAAGTCCAGCAGCGTGCTGAGCTGCGGCTGCAGGAACGTGTCCTGCAGCCAGGACACGTAGCGGCGCAGCGCGGCCGGCTGCAGGTGCTGCACCACGCGCCAGGCGGGCGGCACCACCGGCAGCCCCTGGTTGGTCAGCGAGGAGAAGCTGCGCAACACCAGCAGCTGCCGCTCCGCGTCCCCGCAGCCCTGCAGGAAGGACGCCACCAACGCCTCCATCTCCGGGGCCAGCTTGAAGCGGTCGGGCCTCTGAGGACACAGAGCGGGATGTTAGCATAGTCATGGTGTTAGCATGATGCTAGCATGACGTTAGCATGGGTGTGATGCTAGCATGACGTTAGCATAGTCGTGATGCACCCACCTGAGCACACACCACGTGTTCCCCGTACACACGCATGACCTCCCCCGACAACACGCCAGCCAGCTGCTCCGCAGACAGGAAGGGGAGGGAGGCCCCGAGGAGACGCAGGCTCAGGTAACTGTATATACACACACACACACACACACATCAGCATGGGTCACACGGTGATGTGTGGTGCGTCACAGAATGATGATGTCATGACTCACTGTGCCGGCCCTGGCGGCTCCTTCAGCAGCCCCCCCTCCACCGCCCCCCCCCAGAACAGCTGGAAGCTCTCCTCCTTCACAGACAGCTTCAGCAGCTCCACGGCCACAGCTGGCAGAGCACAGTCGCTCTGGGCCGAGCGCGCCGCCATCTTCAGCACCTCCGTCAGCCTGGCAGCAGAGGTCAGAGGTCACACAGAGGTCACACAGAGGTCACACAGAGGTCACACAGAGGTCACACAGAGGTCACACAGAGGTCGGGGGGGCTCCCTCACCGGGGGATGTTGTCTGAGGAGATGATGGAGGAGCAGCCCAGCAGCGAGCGCAGCTTGGAGGGAGTGAGGGATTGTGGGAAACGCTGCAGCGCCAGCAGCAGCAGCTGCAGCTGCTCTGGAGTCCTGAAGGCCGAGGACAGGTCACTCTGCAGCGCCCCCAACAGGACGGCCTCAAACACCTCCTCAGGGATCTGGAAGCATAGAGGAGCACAGGGTCAGGGAGGGAGGGTGTGTGTGTGTGTGTGTGTGTGTGTGTGCTCCACTGCTCTGACCACTGTCCTAACCTGTTGTCTGTCCAGGTTCTTAACGCGTAAATAATCTATCATTCTCAGAGGATGAGTCCAGGTTTAGTCCAGGTACAAGGAGAAATGATGCTGTGAGGGAGAGCTGAGCTTCTTCAATGCTTTATTTGAAATGAGCGTGCAGCTTGAGTTTCCCTCCTTCACTTCAGTCTCAGCTTGAGGCGGTCAAGCAGAAGTCCTCTTCATCCCTACCGATTCAATCATCCTCCCAAACCCAGATGTTTATGTGTGTGTGTGTGAGAGACCTGGGTCAGGATGTCCATCATGGTCTTGCTGGGCAGGTCCTTCACATGTTGCCGGTGTTGACTGAGGCTCTGCAGCAGCTGCACACACCGCAGAACCACCTGAGGCTCCTGCACAGCACAGGTGTGTTAGCACAGTGCCCCTCTCTCTCTCTGACACTCACTCACTCACTCACTCACTCACTCACTCACTCACTCACTCACTCACTCACTCACTCACTCACTCACTCACTCACTCTGGGCAGGCGGCCAGACTGGTGCAGAGCGAGGACTCCAAACAGGTTCCCAAACAGAGTGTTTCTGAGCAGCTTCTGAGGAGGAGGAGGAGCTGATGATGGTACTCGGTGATGAAGGCGTAGGAGAGTGAGTAAGGGTAAGGGTGTGTGTGTGCATGTATGTGTGTGTCACCTTCTTGGTTGTCTGTAGGTTGTGTTTCTCTGTGATCCTGCTGAGGACGCTCTGCAGAGACACCTCCTCAAAGGAGCTCAGCACCTGCACACAGAGCAGCATGTTAGGCCCCGCCCATACACCAGGTATGGCAGGCCCCGCCCACACACCGCCCTCGTCCGTGCCCACCTGCCCCAGGGCGACGCTGAATCCAGGTCGTGCTGCCTCTCGGGTGTGAGCCAGACCATCCACCAGACGCTTCAGAGTGTAGTCCAGCTCCTCGTCCTGCACACATACATACACATACATACACATACACACACACAGACATACATACACACACACACACACAGTTACACCATTGCCTCAG
>CM055204.1:22366861-22409361 GCA_029224185.1 Karalla daura | reverse complement strand
CTGAACTGAAACATCTCTGACTGGTTGAGACTGTCCAACAAGCTGCTCTCCTATTGGCTGCAGCGTCCTGCCTGTTCATTGGTCAGAATCTGGCTCCGTGGCCTCACGCGCTTCGGTCCGGTCCCGGTCCTGACCAGACCGGTGCGGTCCGGTCCGGTACCACCCGGTGCCGGTCCTCCTCCTCTCTCACCGGCGCCTTGCTCCTCTTGCTCCTCATGTTCCTCCTGCTCCTCCCGCCTCCTGCCCAGCGCCACGACCACCAGCAGCACCAGAGCTCCCAGTAGCAGCGAGACCAGGACCAGTGCTGACACCTCCTCCATCCTGCTCTTTCTACTGCTCCTCTACTCCTCTCTGCTCCTCCTCTCTTCTCCTTCCACTCTGCACGGAGCTACGCAGGCGCACAACGTTTCTTCCGGGTGAGTTTCTTCTTCGTGTGAGCGGCAGTCTGAGCTCCACAGAGACACGTGCGGACAGGACAGGTGAGGCCCTTCTGGACGGTTTGATACCTGCACGGTGTGTAAAAACCAGAAAATACTCAGAGAACTGAGAGGATAAAAGTGACCACAGCTGTTAGTTAGTTAGTTAGTTAGTTAGTTAGTTAGTTAGTTAGTTAGTTAGTTAGTTAGTTAGTTAGTTAGTTAGTTAGTTAGTTATGTAACTGTAAGACAATGTGCAGTAATGATGACAATAAACTTCAGAGGTTCAGCATTCCTGAGGAGGAGAAACTCCAGCACAGAGCTGACATGGCACAGGCAGGACCTCAGCTGGACGAGGAGACCTTCTCCTGCTCCATCTGTCTGGAGCTGCTGAGGGATCCAGTGACTCTGGCCTGTGGACACAGCTACTGCATGAAGTGTATCAACAGACACTGGGATGGAGAGGATGAGAAGAACATCCACAGCTGTCCTCAGTGCAGACATAGCTTCACACCAAGGCCTGTCCTGGTGAGGAACACCATGTTAGCAGCTGTGGTGGAGCAGCTGAAGAAGATTGAGCTCCAGGCTGCTCCTGCTGATCTCTGCTATGCTGGACCTGAAGATGTGGCCTGTGATGTCTGCACCGGGAGGAAGCTGAAGGCCCTGAAGTCCTGCTTGAGATGTCTGGTGTCCTACTGTGAGGAACATCTCCAGCCTCACTACCAGGTGGACCAGCTGAAGAAACACCAGCTGGTGGAGCCCTCCAAGAAGCTCCAGGAGAACATCTGCCCTCAACATGAGGAGGTGATGAAGATGTTCTGTCGTACTGATCAGAAGTGTATCTGCCTCGTCTGTACCATGGATGATCTTAAAGGCCACAACACAGTGTCATTAGCAGCAGAAAGGAAGGAGAGGCAGAGAGAGCTGGAGCTGAGTCGACAACACATCCAGCAGAAGGTCCAGGACCGAGAGAAAGATGTGAAGCTGCTCCAGAAGGAGCTGAAGGATCTCAGTCTCTCTGCTGATGAAACCTTGAGGAGCAACAAGAAGATCTTCCATGAGATGCAGGAGCAGAGAGGGTGTGGTGTGGAGCAGCAGGTCACAAACATCTCACCTTCAGAGGATGTTCTGGGGTCACCAGCAGCACCACCTCTGAGGGGAGATGAAGAGGACCATCAGAAGATCAGGAGATGAGTTCCAATGTGAGTTTGGATATAATGACATGTCTTGGTCTTTATTTTGTGGCACAGACCATTGTGTGTTCTATCACAACAACATCAGAACCCCCATCGCTGTCCCTCGGTCCTCCAGGGTGGGGGTGTACCTGGACCTCAGAGCAGGTGTTCTGTCCTTCTACAGCGTCTCTGAGACCATGACCCTGCTCCACAGGGTCCAGACCTCCTTCTCTCCTGGACCAGCAGTCAGAGGGTTAACCCTTTAGTGAGGAACACAAGTGTTCAGGAACCAAACAAACATGTTTCATGTTGGCTTCCTCATCGTTCATTTATCACATCTGTATTGTTTTACATTATTCGTGTATTTTCCCCTTCCCTCGTCCACTCACTGCGTAATCATTCAGTCTCATTCTCGTTTCTACGATTCTTCATCAATAAATTGTGAATGTATGAAACCAGGAAGAGAAAGTCTGTTATTTGTGCTCAGATTGTAACACTGAGCGACAGACACACTCAGACAGACAGACGTGTGTGTGTGTGTGTGTGTGTGTGTGTGTGTGTGCGTGAACTAAGAGGTCACATACTGGAGCTCACAGAGGCTGTAAATTAAACATGTTAAGGACTGTAACCCCCCCACGCCCCCCCCCCCCCCCCCCCCCCCCCCCTTAAATGAATGTCTCCAGTTTGTTTTCATGCTTCTTGCTGCTTAAAACTTCAAGATGTTGTGGAACAAAGTGAATGTGTAAGTTTGATATTTATTTGAGCTCCACTTTTCACTCAGTATCTTCAACACTGACTCGTCTCCATGTGACAGCGAGCTGGGGACAACGAGGCGTCTTCACCGGGCACCTTCTGACGTTTGACTGAAGGACAGAAGATGAAGACGTTGTGGCTGCGCTGTCCAATGACGTGGAAGAACGGGACCAACAGAGTGTGTTCTCCTCAGAACATCTACGTCCAAAGTTCAGGTTTTATTCATTCAAAGTTCATCAACTAAAACGGCATCAGACACTTGTCATAACCAGGGGTGATTATTATTACTGACAACAGAAACTCGGCTGCTGAACGTCTGGAGGTCGTCAGGATCCTCAGACTCCCGGAGAGAAGCACACGTCACTGCTGGGAGCAAGCAGAGCCAGGTTCTGATGTTCTCACCCTGACCCCAGGTCTCCAGCTCTACAGCCTCACTCTGGGCACTAGAACCCTCAGGTTTCCACTGAGAACCTGGAGGAGGGAACAGGTCAGGAGCAGCAGACGAGTCTGTGTTTCCAGGTAAGAATCTGGAGGATCCACAGCCGCTATCAAAGGCCATCCACAGGAGGACTCTGGGAATGTTTGGAACGACGGAGCAGGAAACCCACCGACACTCACAGTCAGAGAGTCAGACTCAGAGTCAGGCAGAAAGTCAGACTCAGAGAGTCAGTCAGAGAGTCAGACTCAGAGTCAGTCAGAAAGTCAGACTCAGAGAGTCAGTCAGACTCAGAGAGTCAGTCAGAATCAGAGAGTCAGTCAGAGTCAGAGAGTCAGTCAGAATCAGAGTCAGTCAGTCAGAGAGTCAGTCAGAGAGTCAGACTCAGAGAGTCAGTCAGAGAGTCAGACTCAGAGAGTCAGACTCAGAGAGTCAGTCAGAGAGTCAGTCAGAGAGTCAGTCAGAGAGTCAGTCAGTCAGAGAGTCAGACTCAGAGAGTCAGACTCAGAGAGTCAGTCAGAGAGTCAGACTCAGAGTCAGTCAGAATCAGAGAGTCAGTCAGAATCAGAGAGTCAGTCAGTCAGAGAGTCAGTCAGAAAGTCAGACTCAGAGAGTCAGACTCAGAGAGTCAGTCAGAGAGTCAGAATCAGAGAGTCAGTCAGTCAGAGAGTCAGTCAGTCAGAGAGTCAGACTCAGAGAGTCAGTCAGAGAGTCAGACTCAGAGAGTCAGTCAGAGAGTCAGACTCAGAGAGTCAGTCAGAGAGTCAGTCAGAGAGTCAGTCAGTCAGAGAGTCAGACTCAGAGAGTCAGACTCAGAGAGTCAGTCAGAGAGTCAGACTCAGAGTCAGTCAGAATCAGAGAGTCAGTCAGAGAGTCAGTCAGAATCAGAGAGTCAGTCAGTCAGAGAGTCAGACTCAGAGAGTCAGTCAGAGAGTCAGTCAGTCAGAGAGTCAGTCAGAATCAGAGAGTCAGTCAGAATCAGAGAGTCAGTCAGTCAGAGAGTCAGTCAGTCAGAGAGTCAGTCAGAGAGTCAGACTCAGAGAGTCAGTCAGAGAGTCAGACTCAGAGAGTCAGTCAGAGAGTCAGTCAGTCAGAGAGTCAGGCTCAGAGAGTCAGACTCAGAGAGTCAGTCAGAGAGTCAGACTCAGAGTCAGTCAGAATCAGAGAGTCAGTCAGAGAGTCAGTCAGAATCAGAGTCAGTCAGTCAGAGAGTCAGACTCAGAGAGTCAGTCAGAGAGTCAGTCAGTCAGAGAGTCAGAGTCAGTCAGTCAGAGAGTCAGTCAGAGTCAGTCAGTCAGAGAGTCAGTCAGAATCAGAGAGTCAGTCAGTCAGAGAGTCAGAGTCAGTCAGTCAGAGAGTCAGTCAGAATCAGAGAGTCAGTCAGTCAGTCAGAGAGTCAGTCAGTCAGAGAGTCAGTCAGTCAGAGAGTCAGTCAGAGAGTCAGTCAGTCAGTCAGAGAGTCAGTCAGTCAGAGAGTCAGTCAGAGAGTCAGTCAGAGAGTCAGTCAGTCAGAGAGTCAGTCAGAGAGTCAGTCAGAGAGTCAGTCAGTCAGAGAGTCAGTCAGAGTCAGTCAGAATCAGTGTCAGTCAGACTCAGATTGAGCGGACACTGGCGTTAAAATGAACCTGCAGACGTGAGGTTCCATGCGTCTGCTGCTATGGTGGCGGCAGTACCCTGCTCACACTCGCTCAGATACTAGAACAAACAAAAAGACTAACTAACTAACTAACTAACTAACTAACTAACCAGCTTCACGTAGAAAAATAAAACGTCTCAAATGTCTTTCTGCTCGGGAGAGCGACACAACTTTGGATTCACTCGAGACCGTCCATCTGGGGGAGGGGTCCAGGGGGGGGTCCTGGGAGGGAGGGGTGTCCTGGGAGGGAGGGGGGGTCCTGGGGGGGGCAGCAGCTACTTCTTCCTGTTGTGCTGTCGTCTGGCCTGCAGCCGCTGTCGTGCTCCAGACGGTTTTGACCCAGCACCGATGGAGAAGGAGGGAGTGGCTGGAGAGCCTACACACACACAGACAGACAGACAGACAGACAGACAGACAGACAGACAGACAGACAGACAGACAGACAGGTTAGAGGCTAGGGTTACGAGACCACCAGGCCTGGGCCTGGTCCTGACCCCCCCCAGCTGGTCATCACTCACCAAAGGGAGCAGCATTGAAGCTTGGCAGAGGAGTACCAGGACTCCCGAAGGGGACGGGCGTGTTAGCAGCAGCGCTCTGGCCGAAAGACGGTGTGGACGTCCCTGAGAGACACGAGGACATCAGACAGAGATGAGCTCCCCACTAATCAATGAGTTGATCAATTTAAAACATGAGGGTTGAGGTGTGTTTCACTTCTTCAAGATCTAAACTGAGCTTCCAGAGCTCATCTCCAGGTTCACCTGTCACCAGCAGCTCATCACTGACTATATCGTCTGTCGTTAAAGCTAGAGTGCTGGACTGGAACCATGTGGAACCAGTTGGAACCATGTGGAACCAGTTGGAACCGTGTGGAACCATGTGGAACCGTGTGGAACCATGTGGAACCAGCTGGAACCGTGTGGAACCGTGTGGAATCAGCTGGAACCGTGTGGAACCGTGTGGAATCAGCTGGAACCGTGTGGAACCAGCTGGAACCGTGTGGAACCAGCTAGAACCGCGTGGAACCAGCTAGAACCCGCGTGGAACCAGCTGGAACCGCGTGGAACCATGTGGAACCGTGTGGAATCAGCTAGAACCGTGTGGAACCAGCTGGAACCGTGTGGAACCAGCTGGAACCGTGTAGAACCAGCTGGAACCGTGTGGAACCAGCTGGAACCGTGTGGAACCAGCTGGAACCGTGTGGAACCAGCTAGAACCGTGTAGAACCAGCTGGAACCGCGTGGACCATCTCTTACCAAACGTCGGTTTCTCTGCTCCAAAGCTGAAGCTTCCCATCTGCGGCGCCGTGTTGTTGGCGCCCGGCGTCCCAAACTGTGGACACGTCATGGCGCCGCCGAAGTTGAAGCCTGCAGTGGCGGGGGGGGGCGGGGCCGGCGGGCGGCGGCTGTGGTGCGGCGCTGCCGAAGGTGAAGGTGGTGGAGGGGGCGGAGCTCTGAGGCTGCACCGCCGCCGCCGCGCCACCAAACGCAAACCCAGAGGAGCCACCGCCGAACGCCGGCTTCACCACAGTCCCGAAGCCGGAGCCAGCCGTTCCAAAGGTGAAGGGGGCGGGGCCAGGGGGCGGGGGCGGGGTTAGAGGCAGGCTGGGCCGGTGCTGCACCGCCTCCAAAGGTGAACGGCTTGGCCGCCGCCGAGGAGCCGAAGGCCGGCGCCGCGGGCAGCGCAGCGGCCGCCGCCGCCGCCGGGAACGACGGTTTCCCAAAGGTGAAGGTCGACTGGGAGGAGGAGGAGGAGGAGGAGGAGCAGGGGGGGGGCGGGAGTGGAGGCGGCACCGAAGCCTCCAAACGAAGAAGTGGCGGCGCTCTGAGTGGGCGGGGCCTGACCGAAGGCAAACACCTTCTGATTGGCTGCCGCCGGCTGCTCTGGCTGTGTCGTTCCAAAGGTGAAGCCGCCACTGCTGCTGGAGGGGGCGGGGCCACCGGAGGGGGCGGGGCCACCGGAGGGGGCGGGGCCACTCATGGTGGTGACAGCTGGGGCAGGTGCTGCCGCAGCCGCCGTCGTAGTGGCGGCTGCTCCGAACTGGAAGCCGCTTCCTGTGGTGGTGGGTGGGGCTGCTGCCGTGGCTCCGCCCCCTGCACTAGCGGCCGTTGACCAGCCGCCAAACAGCGACTTGACAGCAGGGGCCGCCACAGAGCTGCTGGGGGCCGAGCTGGACACACTGGGGAAAGGGGGTGCAGCCGCCGTGGCACCCACTAGGTGCTGCTCCAAACAATGAGGCGGTGGGGGCGGAGCCAGGGGCGGGGGCGGAGCCAGGGGCGGAGCTTTGACTGAAGCCAGCCCCTGAGGCAGCTTCTCCAAAGATGGGCTTGAAGCTCTGCAGCGAGGGTTTGCTCTCTGCAGCCAGCGTAGAGGAGGAGCTGCTTGTGACGGAGAAGATGGGCTTGAAGCCCAGCGCCTGCAGGGGGGCGGAGCTACTGCTGGGCGGGGGCAGCAGTGACAGTACAGGGGGCGGGAACTGCAGCGACCCCTGAGCTGCTGCTGGAGGAGGAGGTGGGACGTGGAGCCCAGATTCCCAAACGGGGATGCTGCTGCTGTGGGGGCGGAGCTTGAAGGAGCCGAGCCTGAAGGGGCGGAGCTTGAAGGAGCCGAGCTTGAAGGAGCCTTGGACACTTGGCTGAAGGCAGAGGGAGGCTCCACCGCTGCAGACGACTGTGAGGCTGGAGGAGGCAGCGTGACTGCAGGAGTCAGGGTGAAACCTCCGAGAGGAGCGGAGGCTGAGGCTGTGGAGGAGGAGAGGAGTCTTCATCACACAAACATTAACAACTGAACATCTGGATCAACCTGGAGATAAACAGCTCAGGTCAACTATCTAGAAGTTGATCTCAAAGTGTGATGGAAACACTTTGTTCACATCTCCAGGTCACGTGACCTGACGTAGGGGTCACATGACCAGTTCCCTTCAGACCAGATGGACAGAGGAGGAGACTCAACTGTTTCTACATCTGAGGTTTGATTCAACCTCAGATGATTTGAGACAAACCGGACCCTCAGACAGACCCTGTAGTTGCTGCGGCAGAGGAGGACCCAGTGGAGGCAGAGCGGGTGGGGCCTGTTGTGGTGGTGGAGCCTGTAGGGAGGCTGCTCTTCATCTTCAGAGCCTCCAGCAGAGGGTTGGAGGCTGCAGGGGCAGGGGCAGCACTGCTCTGGGGCGGGTCCAGGTTAATGACTGGGATGGAGGAGCTGGAGGAGGTGGGGCAGAGGAGCTGCCAGGAGGCTGCTCAGGGTGGGGGTGGAGGAGGAGGAGGAGGAGGAGGCAGGAGGAGCAGGGAGGGTGGAGGAGGAGGTCTTCTCTGGCTCTGGGGCTGAATGAGGGAGAGAGAGTGAGAGAGATCAGAGCTGATGCTGAGAGACATCTTCAGTCTTACCAGATCATCTGTCCACACACACACACACACACACACCACACACACACACACACACACACACACACACACACACACACACACACACACACACACACACACACACACACACACACACACACACACACACACACACACACACACGAATGAGTCTTACTCATATGTATTCGTATCTTGGTTTGTCCCAATGTGTGTCTACGCCTGTGTGTGCATGCACGTCTCTTTGTGTGTCTGCATCTCTGTCTCCATCAGTCTCTCTCTCCCTGTATCTCTTTCTCTCTCTCTCCCTGCCCCCCCACCCCACCCCCCGTCTCTCACCAGGTGTCTCCAGGACCTTGCAGATCTTGCTGATGGCGTCCTTCTTCTCCTGGTCCAGGTCGGTGGCGGTGATGCTGTAGCCCAGCTCTGGAGGTGGAGGCTGAAACATTGAGTCAGAATGATGACAGCCTCAGAGTGAGAGCCTCAAAGCCTCAGAGTGAGAGCCTCAGAGTAAGAGCCTCCAGCTTGCCTCACTTACCAGAGAGATCAGGTCGTCCCGGTTACTGGACACCAGTGGGATCTTCCTCTTCCTCTTCCCTCCACTTCCTGCTGAGGCCGAGGAGGCGGCGAGGGGCAGCCGTGGCACCGGAGTCTCATTGGCTACAACAAAACAACAAAGCACCAATCAGAAGAAGAAGCAGAGACAGCTGACTGATGGAACTCTGTTAAGAGAGCCTCCAAACACAAACACACACACACACACACACACACACACACACACACACACACACAGACACACAGACAGACACAGACAGACAGACAGACTCACAGGTGACCGGAGGCTTCTCTGCTGCTGCTGGGTCTGAGCGCACTGAGGAGGCTGAGCTGGGCGCCGTCCCATCATCCTCCCTGGGAGGAAGCAGCAGTTAGAGGTCG
The DNA here is from genome assembly GCA_029224185.1 of Karalla daura. NCBI lineage: Eukaryota > Metazoa > Chordata > Actinopteri > Chaetodontiformes > Leiognathidae > Karalla > Karalla daura. Next base: position 22,400,650 of record CM055204.1, on the reverse strand, counting down.
AGCAGACACGGAGCAGACACGGAGCAGACACGGAGCAGACACGGAGCAGACACGGAGCAGACACGGAGCAGACACGGAGCAGACACGGAGCAGACACGGAGCAGACACGGAGCAGACACGGAGCAGACACGGAGCAGCACTCACCTGGCTCTCTTGGACGCGGCCTCTGGGGTGTGGGAGCGGGAGGAGCTGGGGCTGGACAGAGGAGAACTGGGTGACGAGCGCTTCTTCCACTGGTGAACAAGGAGTGACAGGTTACCAGGAGGCCACTGAGGCCAGGAGCAGAGGAGCAGAGGTTATCTGGAATTCATCTGGAAACTGCTGAGCTGAGGTGGGAGGAGCTCCAGGTCCAGGTCCAGAACAGAGTCTGAGTCAGAGGTGGAGCCTCTGGACCAGGACCAGGATCAGGACACACACACACATAAATGCTCCAGGTCTACCTGGCTGAGGCCCAGTGTGGAGCTGTATGAGCTGTGGATGGGGTTCCTGGTGGAGCCGGGCGTCCCCGTCCCTCTGGGGGGGTGGAGGCCGCTGGCTGAGCTGATGGAGGACGTACGGGACCTCTTCATGATGGACTCCTCCGCCACTTGAGATCATCCCTCGCTTCAGGCTTCCTGGCCTGGGCGAACACAGATCGAACACTGAAAGCAGGCAGACCAACGCACGCACGCACTCAGAGGACAGCGACAGGTGTGACGTCTGTCTCTGGACTCACTTGGGGACCAGCTGGGACGGAGCTCCATTCGGGAGCAGCGAGCCGAAGGCAGAGTGGGCGCTGCCCCCGCTGTCGTTACGCCTGCAGAACAGAGGAACCGAGTCAGAACCGAGTCAGAACCAGTAAAGCATGAGGCCAACTGTGCTTGGCCTGCTCTGGTTGGTACGAGCCAGCCACTCGGGCCAGGAGTGAGGGCTGCTAGCTGAGGCTGATGAGCCAGAGTTCAGTCTGAGCTGTGAGGCCTTCACGCTCCCACTGCTGCAGGGAGATACTGTGATGGAGGATGAACAGCTGAGCTGAGAAGCTCCACCTTCTACAAGGTGTAGACCAACTGTGGTGTTTGAGGCTACAGTGCACAGCCTGAATTAACACCTCTGAACCTTCAGGATGAGTGAGGTGACTCTAGTTCACCCACAACATGATGAAGTTACAGGGCGGTTTCCTCCAGACTGGCTCAGTCTGGAGGTGTGGGGTGGAGCTCTGCTCCGTCACCTCCTCTTGCTGCTCTGCTCCGTGGTGAAGCTCCGCTCCTCGTCCTCCACGTCTCTCTTGCGACTCTCCTTCAGCACCCGCAGGACGCTCTCCCTGGAGCAGGGGTCGGCGGGGGCCCGGGGCCCTGCGCAGCTCAGCCGCTCCAGACTGAGACAGAGAAGCTTTGGTCAATCACAGGACCACAGGATGGAGCAGAGCAGGGGGACCGGGGGGGGGGGCAGACCTGGGGCTGGTGTGGGGGTCCGGCCGGGCGATCTTCACAGTGATGGGACTCAGGACGGCCGGGGAGTTCCGGGGGCTCAGGATGTTCTTCTTCTTGAAGCCGTCCCACCGGACGGGGGGGGAGCACCCCCACCGAGGACACCCCCGGCTGCTGCAGGGGGTAGCGGCGCTGGGGGGTGATGGTGAACCGGCCCACAGGCTCCCTACAGACAGATGGGACACACAGGATGTCAACACACAGCCCGCTGACGACCACAAGCCACACAGCCAGAGCTGAGCAACCTGAGCCAGACCGGACCTGGAGCAGGGAGCCCGCCCCCGCCCCCGCCCCCGCCCCCGCCCCCCCCCCCCCCCCCCCCCCCCCCCCCCCCCCCAGTTACAGATAACAAACGCAGCTGTACATTTGTGATTCGACTGTTTAATTCAGTGACATTTAGAACTTACTATGCACTCAGCTACCTCAACTGCACTGTGCACCTTACTACTGTGCCAACTGAAAAGGTTGTGGAGGATTGAAGACATTCTGTTCTATTCTATAAAGTTTCTGTTTACCAACACACACACACACAGTTACAGAGGGTGAGATGATAAAGTAAGTTTCAAACCTGTCACAATCACTTAATTCTCTCCCTCCACCTTACAGTCCAGCAGATCCTGGACCCAAACTGTCCCTGATGCTGATGCTGACTGAACCTGTCCGGGAGGGACAGTGGAGGAGAGCCTGGTTGGACCAGAACCGGTCCCAGACCTACCAGGACCCAGCTGACAGAACCTGGTCTGAACACGTACCCGGAGAAGGAGAGCCTCCTGTTGGGGGTCTGCACCGCGTGGTTGGGGCGGGAGAGCCGCTCCCGCAGCAGCTCCCGGGGGTTCCTCTGGGGCCGGCCCCCCCCAGGGCTAGTGGGGTCCGGCCTGGAGATGTAGCTGCCCATCAGCAGGTCCCGGGGACTGAAGATACAAGAGTCGCTGGGGTCCTGCGGGGCTCTGAGCGGGGCTCCGCGGGGGGACGGGCTGCCTCTCTCCCAGCCCCGCAACCAGCTTCGCAGCGCGGCGGGACCGCTCAGGCGAGCCCGGGGACTGAGGCCTGCTCGACCCGGAGGAGCAGCAGGAGGGTCTGCTCCGCGGGACAGACACCGAGAGCCGCAGAGCAGCAGCAGCAGCAGGGCCGGGGAGCAGGTAGAGGGCCAGGGCCAGGCCCGGGGCCGGGTACAGGGCCAGGTAAAGGCCAGCGGAGAGCAGCAGAACAGACAGCAGCACCGGGAGCCTCTCCCGGAGCAACATGGCCCCGAACTTCCGCACCCGGCATGCAGCGCGGCAGGCCGGACATAAGGCTTCTTCGTGGGTCAGTTTGAAGTTTGAGTAGCGGTGGTGGAGCAGCGGAGCAGCGGCGCCCCCTGCGACCTGGATGAAGTAGTGCAGCACGCCATGCCGCTGTCCTTCAAGATTCTCTGGCTTTTCACACCTGGATGGACAGCCATTTAGTCCGGTATCATCCAGATTCATATTCTCTGAAAATGACGAGGGCTACTCTGAAAATCATTGTTAACAGAAAGAGACAGTTGGTAAAACTCAGATGCTCCTCAAACACTTGGTTAAGGTACAGAGCTCGTCCAGCGTTCAGCCACCCAGAAACCACACTGTTCCTCCTGAAGCTGAGGTTCAGCTAGACTCATGTTCAGAGCTTTTCTGACAATTTCCTCATTGAAATAAGTCAGTCACAATCCTCTGTCCTTCAGCTGAGCGGTTCAGGACTCATCTGGGTTAATCACCCGGATCCTTTAAATGACTCACTAGTCTTGAATCTGAGGGTTCCACTGAACCTGGTCCACCGAGTCCTAAGCGACAGTAATGAGTGGATCCACCTGTTAAACACACCTGGGTCTGTAAGGAGAGGGATCCAGACTCAGTCAGACCTGGCGTAATAAGCAGGAGAGGGGATTCAGAGTCACACCAGGCGGAGCGCATGCACACACAAGTTCCATAAATCCATTTCATACTGTATGTGCCTATTCACAGAAGATTTTATTTTATCCACGGAAGACGTCATGTTATGTTTATGTTTTTGTCTGTGCTCGGAAAGTAGCCTAGTGCATGATTTGGAAGCAATTTTTGGACAACATAGTGTTAGGGCAGGCAACCTGTTCCACGAAGAGCCGCTGTGGCTGCAGGTGTTGGTTCCAAGCAGGCAGCAGCACCTGATCTAGCTGATTCAATCAGCTGATCGGAGTCCTCAGACAGTTGATTAGTCAGTCTGTGCACTATGGACAGGTTGGAACAAACACCTGCAGCCACAGCGGCTCCTTGTGGAACAGGTTGCTACCCCTGTGTTAGGAAATGCACAGATTATTACATTTGATGGTGATCCGGCAACATTAATCTTTAATAATAGGCTAAATGATGGGTTCATTTTTTGTGTGTTTAAATAAACATTTCTCTTGTTTTGAACCTTAGTTTTATTTGAAAGTGATTCATTCCCATCAGAAGGCACTTTACTTTCTCTTTAAACCAATTCAGACGATTCAGTTGCGTCTCAGCTGTCGATTTAGCAACACTGACTCAGGCGACTCAGGAGACCCAGGTGACCCAGGTGACCCAGGTGACCCAGGTGACTCAGGTGACCCAGGTGACCCAGGTGACTCAGGTGACTCAGGTGACTCAGGTGACTCAGGCGCCTCAGGCGACTCAGGTGACCCAGGTGACTCAGGTGACTCATGTGACTCATGTGACTCAGGCGACTCATGTCACTCATGTGACTCAGGCGACTCAGGTGACTCAGGTGACTCAGGTGACTCAGGCGACTCAGGCGACTCAGGTGACTCAGGCGACTCAGGTGACTCAGGTGACTCAGGTGACTCAGGTGACTCAGGCGACTCAGGCGACTCAGGTGACTCAGGTGACTCAGGTGACTCAGGTGACTCAGGTGACTCAGGCGACTCAGGCGACTCAGGTGACTCAGGTGACTCAGGCGACTCAGGTGACTCAGGCGACTCAGGTGACTCAGGTGACTCAGGTGACTCAGGCGACTCAGGTGACTCAGGCGACTCAGGCGACTCAGGTGACTCAGGTGACTCAGGTGACTCAGGCGACTCAGGCGACTCAGGTGACTCAGGTGACTCAGGCGACTCAGGTGACTCAGGCGACTCAGGTGACTCAGGTGACTCAGGTGACTCAGGCGACTCAGGTGACTCAGGCGACTCAGGCGACTCAGGCGACTCGCAGATTCGGATCAGTTCAGTGAGTGACTCAGAGGGAGCCGAATCCTTAAAAGGATCCGAGTTTTACAGCTCAACTTCAAAATAACCAATAGGAAAGAGGCACAACTGACAACTAAATCACAGAAGCAAATCTTAGAATGAATTAGAAGAATTAGCAGAATGATTGTGATTTTCAAAGAGTAGCCCACCTGCAGACTCAGTTTCTATATATAATGGATGTAAAGCGTTGATATTCAGTGACTGCAGAGCTGCTCCAGTTGTTCTATCCCCTGTGCCCTGGAAATATTTTCATTTTACTTGAGATTTAGATTTTTTGTTTTATTTGAAGTGCTTATAAATGAACACTCAGAACCTTGAACATTTCAGAGTTTTTATTATTGCAATGTTGCAGAAATACAATGTAATGTACAATGATATGAAAAGAAAAAATGCTTTTACACCATATATATATATATATATATATATATATATATATATATATATATATATATATATATATATATATATATATACATATATACATATATATGTATATATGTATATATACATATATACATATATACATATTCAGGAAAGAGTAAATGCGAGGGAAGGGCGCTGACGCTGTTGCCGCCTCTAGGGCGCCTCCTCCTGCAGAGCATTGCTCCTCCTCCTGGCCTTGGCACTGAGTCCAGACATTTGCACCTCAAAGACTTTGTCGAATGCACCGTAGTCCACACGAAACGCTCCTTTCTCCAGGGAGATGCACGACTCGAAGCGATGTCCCCAGAGGACCTCGTCCTCCGTGTAGGAGGTCCTCGCCTGGCACGTCATCCCTGCAAGAAGAAGACTCTTCAACCAACCAGGAACAGTCTAGTCTACATCTCTGGAGGAGACTTCCTCTGACTTTGTTTCTATTGTTGGAAAGAAAAGCTACGCTTCCATGTTCTACCTGTGTGTGTGTGTGTGTGTGTGTGTGTGGAGCTGTGGCTCAGCTCAGGCCCTGCTTCTTTTCTACGTCACATTATGCAGTAACGTGGATCTGTCCCAGCTCTGAGGGACTCTAAAAAAATTAAGTACAATTATCTGAATGTTCATTAAATGTTTGAATAATTAAAACACAATATTTAAGTTTGATACAGTGATAGAGGTTTATGAAGAAGGAAACCAGAGTACAACAGTTTGTGTTTGCAGCCAGTCCTAATTTGATGGTTTGATTTTTTTAGACTTAAATGAAGTGATTAGAAACGTCTGGACTCTGGATCTGTTTGGATCCGTAAAATCCCTCTCGCTCCTCTTGTGGAAGTGGAAAATTGACATGCAAAGATTATTTTCTGTGTGGGGATATTCACATTCCTCGTGGCGTTTTGTCTTATGGTTGACCTACAGGTACGTGATAAGCACACACAGCAGAGAACACACAGCCAGAGAATGAACCCCTGAAGCTGGAGCTGCTTTCCTCAGATTGAGTCTTTGCTTATTCGTTTCCACAAACGTCTGCGTCCACATGGAGCTGCTGGAAACTACAAAGGCCTAAAAGCAGCTGCAGCTCATCTGCCAGACCTGAGTGTGGCTATGACATCATCGCTTTGTGACTTTTAACAACTTCTTTGTGACTTTTTCACTTGTTGCCATTTTTCATGCGACTTTGAGACTTTTTTACCCCCCCCCTCCTTTTTTTTACAGCTTTTTGTAAGCAGCCTGTTTATGGCTTTTTATGAGTCCATCGATGTTGTGTCCAGCTGGTCAGGGAGGCGGGGCTATGACACCAGTGCTTCACTAAAGATCGGTCTTGGGTGTTTTAAAACACCGTCTCTGTGTGGTGGGCAGCTGAGACGATACCAAAACCTACACGGAGTCGCCTGAAGCCGTCGCTCTACAGACCTGACGCCTCCACGATTCCCTCCAGGATGACGATGATCTCGAAGGTCTCCCTCCTCAGGCGCTCCAGGCCGACCTCCCAGAAGGGGCTGCTCTCGCTGATGACGTGCGTGATGGTCTGCGGCTCCACCAGGAGCAGCCGGTCTCCTCCGCTGTCGTAGCCCAGGTTGATCTCCGACTGCTCCAGCGGGATGAACTCGCCCTCCGTGGTCTGCCGGGACTTGATGAGCTTGGCGCGGATCTTGGCGTCCACCATGTGGCTCTCCCTCAGGTCCCCGATGCGGAACAGCATGCAGAGCTTGCGGTCGCGCTCGCAGATGACGCAGTGCTTGCTGAAGATGAGCGTCTGCGCTCGCTGCTGCGGCCGCGAGATCTTCACGAACATGCAGCCGACCATGAGCGCGTCGATGATGGAGCCCAGGATGGACTGCGCCATCAGCAGCACGGCGCCCTCGCCGCAGTGGGCCGTCACCATCCTGGAGCCGTAGCCGATGGTCCTCTGGCTCTCCAGGGAGAGCAGCAGCGCCGACAGGAAGCCGTCCACGTTCTCGTAGCACGGCTTCCAGAGCGGGTCGCCCGCGTGCGAGAGGTCGTCGCGTAGCCAGGCGCCCAGGAAGTAGATCCCGGCGAAGGCGACCCAGGTGAGGATGTAGCAGGTGGTGAAGAGCAGCAGGAACCAGCGGTACTTGAGGTCGACCAGCGTGGTGAAGATGTCGGACAGGAAGCGGCTCTTGTCGGCGATGGGCCCCAGGTTGACCCGGCACTTGCCGTCCTTGGTGACGTAGCGCTGCCGCTGGTTGCCGGGCGCCAGGTGCGGCGCCGACTCGTCTCCCAGCAGCCGGCAGCGCTTCCTGTGGCTGGCGCCGCCGCCGGGGGGGCCGGGGGGGCCGCGGGGCTGCCAGCGGGAGCTGAAGCGCTTCAGGTGTCTGTTACGCTGGAGGCGCTGCGGCCGCGCAGCCTCGTCCGCCGGGTCCTGGGGGGGGGCGGGGATCTGGACGCAGCCGTCCTGGGGGGCCTCCGGCCGGGGGGGCATCAAGGCGGCGGCCGACTCGCTGCTCTGGGACGGAGACGCCGCCGGCGATGGAGGGAACAGCGAGCAGCTTCCAATCAGAGAAGTTCTCTCTGTTGGCATCACGGAGGCTCCTGAGGCCTTGGAGATCACCTGAGAACAGCAACACAGAACATTACAACTCAGAAAGTCACAAAACGATGTCAACAGAAACTGTTCCTCTGGATACGAGCTGCACCTCCAGCACAGGGTTTCAATGTTTCTCTACCTGTAGCAGTCCAGCTGGTACCATGTGGCCCTGCTCCATCCCATAATAACCCTGGCACCATGTGGTCCTGCTCCATCCCATAATAACCCTGGTACCATGTGGCCCTGCTCCATCCCATAATAACCCTGGCACCATGTGGTCCTGCTCCATCCCATAATAACCCTGGTACTATGTGGTCCTGCTCCATCCCATAATAACCCTGGTACCATGTGGTCCTGGTCCATCCCATAATAACCCTGGTACCATGTGGTCCTGCTCCATCCCATAATAACCCTGGTACCATGTGGTCCTGCTCCATCCCATAATAACCCTGGTACCATGTGGCCCTGCTCCATCCCATAATAACCCTGGTACCATGTGGCCCTGCTCCATCCCATAATAACCCTGGTACCATGTGGTCCTGCTCCATCCCATAATAACCCTGGTACCATGTGGTCCTGCTCCATCCCATAGTAACCCTGGTACCATGTGGCCCTGCTCCATCCCATAATAACCCTGGTACCATGTGGTCCTGCTCCATCCCATAATAACCCTGGTACCATGTGGTCCTGCTCCATCCCATAATAGCCCTGGTACCATGTGGTCCTGCTCCATCCCATAGTAACCCTGGTACCATGTGGTCCTGCTCCATCCCATAATAACCCTGGTACCATGTGGTCCTGCTCCATCCCATAATAACCCTGGTACCATGTGGTCCTGGTCCATCCCATAATAACCCTGGTACCATGTGGTCCTGCTCCATCCCATAATAACCCTGGTACCATGTGGTCCTGCTCCATCCCATAATAACCCTGGTACCATGTGGCCCTGCTCCATCCCATAATAACCCTGGTACCATGTGGCCCTGCTCCATCCCATAATAACCCTGCTACCATGTGGTCCTGCTCCATCCCATAATAACCCTGGTACCATGTGGTCCTGCTCCATCCCATAGTAACCCTGGTACCATGTGGCCCTGCTCCATCCCATAATAACCCTGGTACCATGTGGTCCTGCTCCATCCCATAATAACCCTGGTACCATGTGGTCCTGCTCCATCCCATAATAGCCCTGGTACCATGTGGTCCTGCTCCATCCCATAATAACCCTGGTACCATGTGGTCCTGCTCCATCCCATAATAACCCTGGTACCATGTGGTCCTGCTCCATCCCATAATAACCCTGGTACCATGTGGTCCTGGTCCATCCCATAATAACCCTGGTACCATGTGGTCCTGCTCCATCCCATAATAACCCTGGTACCATGTGGTCCTGCTCCATCCCATAATAACCCTGGTACCATGTGGTCCTGCTCCATCCCATAATAACCCTGGTACCATGTGGTCCTGATCCATCCCATAATAACCCTGGTACCATGTGGTCCTGGTCCTCCACTCTGAGGAAGATGGACGTCCAGAACATAGTTTTCTTAGATCTTTGAATCAGATGTAGAAACAGTTGAGTCTCCTCCTCTGTCCATCTGGTCTGAAGGGAACTGGTCATGTGACCCCTACGTCAGGTCACGTGACCTGGAGATGTGAACAAAGTGTTTCCATCACACTTTGAGATCAGCTTCTAGATGGACACGTCTGGAGGAGCAGCTCAGGAGAGGAGCTGTGTGTTTTACTGACAGGTTTAAGTTTTAAACATGAGATGACCTGGACCAACACTGATGCATCAGACAGGATCACATTCCTCTCTGTCTTTGTTTCGGGGTCACCACACTCTGGTACCTGGTCCGGTCGGGTCCTGGAGCTCTGGAACGTCTCTGCAGAGATCTTCAAAGTGGAGATCATGGCCCAGCTCCTCCTCCTGAGATGCTGCTCCACCTCCTCCCAGATCCTGAGAGAAATCACAGCAGGGGCAGCAGGAGTCACTGTGTCTGCTCTGAATGGAACATCCCTCAACTTCAACTTCAACTTTTATTTGTTTTAAGTGCCATATCATAACAGCTGTTATCTCAGAGCACTTTACAAGCAGAGCAACAATGTGTACATAGTGAAAAAACCCCCTGTCCTTAGACCCTCGCAAAGGCTGAGGAACAACTCCCAAGAAAACCCTGAGAGGGAAAAAAAGGGGAGAAACCTCAGGGTGAGAGACAGAGGAGGGGATCCTCCCCCAGGACGGACAGGCGGGCACAAACAAAACATTATTGATGGCTAACAGTTCAGGATATAAATCAATGAATTGAATTGAATCAGTCCATAGTAGCAGCAGGCAGGAGGAACCGCAGTGAGATGAGCCGGGTAGAGGTGGTCCTGGATCCAGCTCAGTGTTGATGGAAGTCGGGAGGGAAAATAAAAATAATAAAAATAAAATGAAAAATGAAAAAGTAAAATAAGAATAAACAGAAAATTAAGAATTAAAAAATGAAATATTAATAAAATTAAAATAAGAATAAATAAATAAATTAATTAATTAATTTAAAAAAAAAGAAAGAAATATATATATATATATAAACAAAAAATAAAAATGAAAATAAAAATAAAATGAAAATAAAAATAAAAATAAAAATAAATTGAAAGATAAAGGAGAGGGGCAGGAGAGGGAGGAAGAGGAGGAGATGGAAAACAGACGGGGAGAGGCCAAGAGGAAAGAGAGAAGCTAGAGGGAACGTGAACCTGATTCACACCCACAGAGAAGGCAGAGAAGATAGAGCTCAATGTGCCGGGGACCCCCAGCAGACTCAACCTATAGCAGCTTATCTTGGATTTATCTGTAGGCTCTGTCAAAAAGGAGGGTTTTTAACCTACTCTTAAAGGTAGAGAGGGTGTCTGCCTCCCGGACTGAAACTGGTAGATGGTTCCATAACAGAGGGCCTTGGTAGCTGAAGGCTCTGGCTCCCCATCTAGACTTAGAGACTCTTGGAACCACAAGTAGGCCTGCATTCAGAGAACGAAGTCTCCTAGTGGGGCAATAGGGTTTTATCAGGTCTGAGATGTAAGAGGGTGCCAGACCATGAAGACCTTTATAGACAAGGAGGAGGATTTTGAACTGGATCCTGAAAGATACAGGAAGCCAGTGTAATGAGGCCAGAACAGGAGAGATGTGATCTCTCTTTCTAGTTTTAGTCAGGACACGAGCTGCCGCGTTCTGAATGAGCTGCAGAGTTCTCAGCGACCTATTGGAGCTTCCAGCCAGTAGAGAGTTGCAGTAGTCCAGCCTGGAGGTAACAAAGGCATGGACCAGCTGTTCTGCTGAATGGAGAGGGAGGAGGTGTCTTATTTTTGAAATATTGCGGAGGTGGAAGTAGGCAGTCCGTGAGATCGATTTTATGTGGGATGATCCATGTTAATATAGAAGCTATGAGCTCTGGTTCCATCAGAGCCTCTGAGTCTGTTCTATATCCTGTTTGTAACTGTGGGAATATTGCACTCTGTTCCTGCTCAGATCTGCCTCCTTTCATGCTGATCTGGCAACCACACATAGGCTGCTCTCTGACTGTCTCAGCTGCCACTCACAGCAATGGTCACATTACATTACACTCTACAGGACTTTCCTAGCTAACCAGTGTAGCTAGCTAACCAGCTATACATATATACTTATATATAATAAGAGTATCTAAGCGTGACACCAGCCTGATAACGGAGAGGAGGATGAGTGAGGGATGGAACTCTTCACCTCCGTCCTCCTCCACACTCCCACTGCTCCATACGATCCATACTGGATCTCAGAGAATAACTGAACCTAATAAAAGAACGACTGAATGAGTATTTCATGATTGAAAATGGTAAGAACAGAGTTCAGCACTTCATGTCACTCTGCTTTTCCTTCTCCCAACACATCCACAACACTCTGTGGTCTGTTACTCACAGTTTATTGGTGAATGGATACTGAATGTTTAGTCATTTATCTGATCATATTGTACATTGTGTACAGACTGAGTCTGAGTCAGAGATTGAGTCAGACATGTAGGTTTTCTGACTGATGCTCCTCTGCAAAGGTGATTATTATTATTATTATCATTATTATTATTGTTGTTGTTGTTATTGTTATCATTATTGTTATTATTATTATTGTTGTTGTTGTTGTTATTCAACTCAGGAGTCCAGAGATGATAACACCCAGTCAATACACTGCTAGAAGATGCTGTTAGTGTCCAGCAACAGATGTGGGTCCAGATGAGCTGGATCTGTGTCACGACACAAGGAGGCCACCTCCACGTCTCATCACGTCTCATCACGTCTCATCACGTCTCATCGCGTCTCATCGCGTCTCATCACGTCTCATCACATCTATGTCTCATCGCGTCTCATCGCATCTATGTCTCATCGCATCTATGTCTCATCGCGTCTCATCGCGTCTCATCGCGTCTCATCGCATCTATGTCTCATCGCGTCTCATCGCGTCTCATCACGTCTCATCACATCTATGTCTCATCGCGTCTCATCGCGTCTCATCGCATCTATGTCTCATCGCATCTCATCGCATCTATGTCTCATCGCGTCTCATCGCGTCTCATCGCATCTATGTCTCATCGCGTCTCATCGCATCTATGTCTCATCGCGTCTCATCGCATCTCATCGCATCTATGTCTCATCGCGTCTCATCGCATCTCATCGCATCTATGTCTCATCGCGTCTCATCGCGTCTCATCGCGTCTATGTCTCATCGCGTCTCATCGCATCTATGTCTCATCGCATCTATGTCTCATCGCGTGTCATCGCATCTATGTCTCATCGCGTCTCATCACGTCTCATCGCGTGTCATCGCGTGTCATCGCATCTATGTCTCATCGCGTCTCATCGCATCTCATCGCGTCTCATCGCGTCTCATCACGTCTCATCGCGTCTCATCGCGTCTCATCGCATCTATGTCTCATCGCGTCTCATCGCATCTATGTCTCATCGCGTCTCATCGCATCTATGTCTCATCACGTCTCATCGCATCTATGTCTCATCGCGTCTCATCGCGTCTCATCACATCTATGTCTCATCACGTCTCATCATGTCTCATCACATCTCATTGCATCTATGTCTCATCACGTCTCATCTCATCACATCTATGTCTCATCATGTCTCATCACATCTATGTCTCATCGCGTCTCATCGCATCTATGTCTCATCGCGTCTCATCGCATCTGTCTCATCACGTCTCATCGCATCTATGTCTCATCGCGTCTCATCGCGTCTCATCGCATCTATGTCTCATCGCGTCTCATCACGTCTCATCGCGTGTCATCGCGTGTCATCGCATCTATGTCTCATCGCGTCTCATCGCATCTCATCGCGTCTCATCACGTCTCATCGCGTCTCATCGCGTCTCATCGCATCTATGTCTCATCGCGTCTCATCGCATCTATGTCTCATCGCGTCTCATCGCATCTATGTCTCATCACGTCTCATCGCATCTATGTCTCATCGCGTCTCATCGCGTCTCATCACATCTATGTCTCATCACGTCTCATCGCATCTATGTCTCATCGCGTCTCATCGCGTCTCATCGCATCTATGTCTCATCGCGTCTCATCGCATCTATGTCTCATCGCGTCTCATCGCATCTCATCGCATCTATGTCTCATCGCGTCTCATCGCATCTCATCGCATCTATGTCTCATCGCGTCTCATCGCGTCTCATCGCATCTCATCGCATCTATGTCTCATCGCGTCTCATCGCGTCTCATCGCGTCTATGTCTCATCGCGTCTCATCGCATCTATGTCTCATCGCATCTATGTCTCATCGCGTGTCATCGCATCTATGTCTCATCGCGTCTCATCACGTCTCATCGCGTGTCATCGCGTGTCATCGCGTGTCATCGCGTGTCATCGCATCTATGTCTCATCGCGTCTCATCGCATCTCATCGCGTCTCATCACGTCTCATCGCGTCTCATCGCGTCTCATCGCATCTATGTCTCATCGCGTCTCATCGCATCTATGTCTCATCGCGTCTCATCGCATCTATGTCTCATCACGTCTCATCGCATCTATGTCTCATCGCGTCTCATCGCGTCTCATCACATCTATGTCTCATCACGTCTCATCATGTCTCATCACATCTCATTGCATCTATGTCTCATCACGTCTCATCTCATCACATCTATGTCTCATCATGTCTCATCACATCTATGTCTCATCGCGTCTCATCGCATCTATGTCTCATCGCGTCTCATCGCATCTGTCTCATCACGTCTCATCGCATCTATGTCTCATCGCGTCTCATCGCGTCTCATCGCATCTATGTCTCATCGCGTCTCATCCCGTCTCATCGCGTGTCATCGCGTGTCATCGCATCTATGTCTCATCGCGTCTCATCGCATCTCATCGCGTCTCATCACGTCTCATCGCGTCTCATCGCGTCTCATCGCATCTATGTCTCATCGCGTCTCATCGCATCTATGTCTCATCGCGTCTCATCGCATCTATGTCTCATCACGTCTCATCGCATCTATGTCTCATCGCGTCTCATCGCGTCTCATCACATCTATGTCTCATCACGTCTCATCATGTCTCATCACATCTCATTGCATCTATGTCTCATCACGTCTCATCTCATCACATCTATGTCTCATCATGTCTCATCACATCTATGTCTCATCACGTCTATGTCTCATCACATCTCATCACATCTATGTCTCATCACGTCTCATCACGTCTCATCATATCTCATCACATCTATGTCTCATCACGTCTCATTGCATCTGTCTCATCACGTCTCTTCGCGTCTCATCACGTCTCATCACGTCTCTGCTTCTTATTCCACATGTTGGATTATCACTAAACCCTGGAATCAATTGCAGAAACTCCAGAGAACAACATGGATTGGAAGAGATTACTGAGGCTTAGAAACACTATTGTCCAGATGTGGCCAGATCACACACACACACACACACACACACACACACAGGAGCAATATCTAACACACACACACACACACACACACACACACACAAACACACACACAGGAGGAAGATCTAACATACACACACACACACACACATACACACATACACACATACACACATACACACACACATACACACACACAGGAGGAAGATCTAACACACACACACACACACACACACACACTGAGGGGCTGGGGATGAGGGGGCGACGTGAAGGACAAACACAGTAACACACACTGCAAATTATTTTGTTCTTCAGAAGAAAAAAAAACAAACTTAGAAGAGTAAGATCATTTATCTTATCACCTGCTCAGACTGATTCTTTAGATGTTTAGATGTTCTTAACCTGAGAACCTTCAGTTCCTCAGTAGATCAAACCTGGTCCTTAAAGGTGCCTTCACATCAACATCTTTGAACTCAACCTCGATTTCCTGAACACACATAGACATACTGCGAGCTGATGAGCCAGATAAAAACAGTGAGTCCACAATTAATATAAATTAATCCAAATAAAAAAGATGTGAAGCACTGATTCAAGATGATCTTGTAAAGCTGAAAACTAAAAATAAGAAAATAACATGATGATAAATGAATGAACTGATTCTCAATCTATATTTATTCATCTGCAGGTTGAGGATTGACCATAAAACCCTCCAATAACAACAACAACAACAACAATAAAACAACAACAAGCAGCAGCAGCAGAGGAAGCTGCTGGCAGGACAGACTCTGATTATCATCAACCCAAACTGTTGTTATCTTCAGTCTCAGATGAATGCTCTAAATCAGTGACTGTGGTCTCAGTGGCTCCCAGTAAGTGAACATAAATAACAGTCCAAACAATAGTCAAAAGTACAAATTTAACAAAAAGTGAAGATAGAAAAAGAAACTAGAAACCCAACAGACGATGTGCAGCTGGAGCCAGAGATCCGCTCCAACCAGTCAGGATGAGTCACAGGCTTCACAAAACACAGGATGAAATGGATCCTGAACCCTGAGGAGCAGAGAGGAGGAGACACACCTGTGAGGAGCAGAGAGGAGGAGATACCTGTGAGGAGCAGAGAGGAGGAGACACACCCGTGAGGAGCAGAGAGGAGATGCACCTGTGAGGAGCAGCTCCAGACTGGCTCAGCTGCTATGTCTCTGCTCCTTCCTGAGGGTTGACAGATGGAGGAGGAGGAGGAGGAGCAGGCAGAAGAGGAGGAGGAGGAGGAGGGGGCTCCACCCCTCAGAGAAACCAGATGTTACTATCCTGATGTGAACACTGACCTCCAGTCTGAGATGGTTCATCAGTCACGTGTTCTTCTTCTCCACCGTCATTCATTCAGTGAGACGAGAAACTGATCACTAGTAACTGATCACTAGTAACTGATCATTAGTAACTGATCATTAGTAACTGATCACTAGTAACTGATCACTAGTAACTGATCACTAGTAACTGATCACTAGTAACTGATCATTAACGAAGTAACTACAATGATTAAAACATCACTACAACCATGTGTAAGCAGAAGGACGGCAGCTCCAACAGGTCCAGGACGTTAGAGTTAGGGTTAAAGCCTAATCCTAATCCAGACCCAGCACAGCTTCTCCTTCACTGTTCAACACTGGAGCAGACACGTGTTCGGTTCTGAAGCTCTTTTATTTGGTTTGTTATTTACATGTGGAGACAGAGACAGCTCAGATCTTCAGCTCAGATCTTCAGCTCAGATCTTCAGCTCAGATCTTCAGCTCAGATCTTCAGCTCAGATCTTCAGCTCAGAGGAGACGTGAGCTTCGAGTCAGAGGTCTAATCTGAGCAGATGTTGGAGCACGTCGTGTTAATCTCTGAGCCTCATCAGCCTGACTGAAGCTGCCGCTCCCCCAGTCCACTGGTCAGGACTGGAGCAAGGAACAAAGTGCTGCCGGGGGCCGGGGGCCCGGGGCCCGGGGGCCGGGGGCCGGGGGCCCGGGGGCCGGGGGCGGGGGCCGGGGGCGGGGCCTCCGTCTACTTGATCCTGCTCAGAGCCACCGCCCGCCGCTCCGTGTTCTGGAACAGAGCTCGGATCAGGTTCTTCACCTCAGAGCTGGAGAACTCCAGAGCCAGCGTTCCTTTACCATCAGCCCACCTGCAGACAGGACAGAGCTGTCAGCCAATCACAGGCCAGGACTGAGCCCTCAGCCAATCACAGGCCAGGACTGAGCCCTCAGCCAATCACAGGCCAGGACTGAGCCCTCAGCCAATCACAGGCCAGGACTGAGCCCTCAGCCAATCACAGGCCAGGACTGAGCCCTCAGCCAATCACAGGCCAGGACTGAGCCCTCAGCCAATCACAGGCCAGGAGGGACCTGGAGCAGGATGTAGCAAAGCTGCAAAACTGGAACAGGCATCAGTGGTTTATATTCTACAAGCCAACTGCTCTGTGAGGAGGAGGAGGAGGAGGAGGAGACAGACAAGGAAGAGAAGGAGGAGGACCTGTCCACGATCTCCTGCAGGTTGGCCCTCAGCACCACCAGCAGCTCCTTGAAGGAGCTCCACCTCCTGACGTAGAGCGGCACCTCCTCCTGGTAGCGGCGGTTCTTGTGCTCCTCAGCCAGGGGGGTGAAGACCAGTGGCGCCTCCTCCACCAGAGTCTGGCACAGGGTGTGGAGGTGCTCCCCGTCCTCGGAGGAGATGTCCTGAGGAGGAGCAGGAGGAGTCAGTGTCTCTAGTTCACTAGTGTTGCGAGCCTGTCTTCACCATCTCTCAATGTTACCAACATTTACTACTAGTTATTATTCCACTAGCACTAGTTATCAGTTCATGTAAAAGACGTTTACAACCCAGTGAAACTAGTTACTGACCTCCTCCCCGAGCTCCTCCCTGACCCCCCCCCCCCCCCGAGCTCCTCCCCAAGCTCGTCCCCGGGCTCCTGGCCGACCCCCCGCCCTCCTCCTCCCCCCCGCCCTCCTCCTCCCCCCGCCCCCCCCCCGCCCTCCTCCTCCTCCCCCCGCCCTCCTCCTCCCCCCCGCCCCCCCCCCCGCCCTCCTCCTCCTCCCCCCCGCCCTCCTCCTCCCCCCCGCCTCCAGCCTCACCTCCAGCATCATGATCTTGGCGAGGAGCTGGCTGAGGGCGGCGTTGAGCAGGCTGCCCAGGGCCTTGCAGTAGACGCTGACGGGCAGCACGTCCTGCCACACGGCGCCCAGCTGCTTCAGCTGGTGGATCACCTGCAGCACAGCACAGCTCCAGCTCAGACGCTCCTCACCCTGGCCTCCACCCTGGCCTCCACCCTGGCCTCCACACTGGCCTCCTCACACTGGCCTCCACCCTGGCCTCCTCACACTGGCCTCCTCACCCTGGCCTCCACCCTGGCCTCCTCACACTGGCCTCCTCACACTGGCCTCCACCCTGGCCTCCTCACACTGGCCTCCTCACCCTGGCCTCCTCACCCTGGCCTCCTCACACTGGCCTCCACCCTGGCCTCCTCACCCTGGCCTCCTCACACTGGCCTCCTCACACTGGCCTCCTCACACTGGCCTCCTCACCCTGGCCTCCTCACCCTGGCCTCCTCACCCTGGCCTCCTCACCCTGGCCTCCACCCTGGGCTCCTCACCCTGGCCTCCTCACCCTGGCCTCCTCACCCTGGCCTCCTCACACTGGGCTCCTCACCCTGGCCTCCTCACCCTGGCCTCCTCACACTGGCCTCCTCACCCTGGCCTCCACACACTGGCCTCCTCACACTGGCCTCCTCACACTGGGCTCCTCACCCTGGCCTCCTCACACTGGCCTCCTCACAATGGGCTCCTCACACTGGCCTCCTCACACTGGCCTCCTCACCCTGGCCTCCACACACTGGCCTCCTCACCCTGGCCTCCTCACCCTGGGCTCCTCACCCTGGGCTCCTCACCCTGGCCTCCTCACCCTGGCCTCCTCACACTGGCCTCCTCACCCTGGCCTCCACACACTGGCCTCCTCACCCTGGCCTCCTCACCCTGGCCTCCTCACACTGGCCTCCACACACTGGCCTCCTCACCCTGGGCTCCTCACACTGGCCTCCTCACACTGGCCTCCTCACCCTGGCCTCCTCACACTGGCCTCCTCACCCTGGCCTCCTCACCCTGGCCTCCTCACCCTGGCCTCCTCACACTGGCCTCCTCACACTGGCCTCCTCACCCTGGCCTCCTCACACTGGCCTCCTCACCCTGGCCTCCTCACCCTGGGCTCCTCACACTGGGCTCCTCACACTGGCCTCCTCACCCTGGCCTCCACACACTGGCCTCCTCACACTGGCCTCCTCACACTGGGCTCCTCACCCTGGCCTCCTCACACTGGCCTCCTCACAATGGGCTCCTCACACTGGCCTCCTCACACTGGCCTCCTCACCCTGGCCTCCACACACTGGCCTCCTCACCCTGGCCTCCTCACCCTGGCCTCCTCACCCTGGGCTCCTCACCCTGGGCTCCTCACCCTGGCCTCCTCACACTGGCCTCCTCACACTGGCCTCCTCACCCTGGCCTCCACACACTGGCCTCCTCACCCTGGCCTCCTCACCCTGGCCTCCTCACACTGGCCTCCACACACTGGCCTCCTCACCCTGGGCTCCTCACACTGGCCTCCTCACACTGGCCTCCTCACAATGGGCTCCTCACACTGGCCTCCTCACCCTGGCCTCCTCACACTGGCCTCCTCACACTGGCCTCCTCACAAGGAGCAATGAGCAGGTGACAGCCTGCACTGCCTGAGTGTGGGGGAGGGGCGGGGGGGGGGGGGGGGGGCACCCCTCTGAGGCCTCTCACCTGTCTGACAGCCTCTCACCTGTCTGACGGCCTCTCACCTGTCTAACGGTCTCTCACCTGTCTGAGGCCTCTCACCTGTCTGACGGCCTCTCACCTGTCTGACGGCCTCTCACCTGTCTCACCTGTCTGACGGCCTCTCACCTGTCTGACAGCCTCTCACCTGTCTAACGGTCTCTCACCTGTCTGAGGCCTCTCACCTGTCTGACGGCCTCTCACCTGTCTCACCTGTCTGACGGCCTCTCACCTGTCTGACGGCCTCTCACCTGTCTGACGGCCTCTCACCTGTCTCACCTGTCTGACGGCCTCTCACCTGTCTGACAGCCTCTCACCTGTCTAACGGTCTCTCACCTGTCTGAGGCCTCTCACCTGTCTGACGGCCTCTCACCTGTCTGACGGCCTCTCACCTGTCTGACGGCCTCTCACCTGTCTCACCTGTCTGACGGCCTCTCACCTGTCTGACAGCCTCTCACCTGTCTAACGGTCTCTCACCTGTCTGAGGCCTCTCACCTGTCTGAGGCCTCTCACCTGTCTGACAGCCTCTCACCTGTCTGACGGCCTCTCACCTGTCTCACCTGTCTGACGGCCTCTCACCTGTCTCACCTGTCTGACGGCCTCTCACCTATCTGACGGCCTCTCACCTGTCTGACGGCCTCTCACCTGTCTGAGGCCTCTCACCTGTCTGACGGCCTCTCACCTGTCTCACCTGTCTGACGGCCTCTCACCTGTCTGACAGCCTCTCACCTGTCTAACGGTCTCTCACCTGTCTGAGGCCTCTCACCTGTCTGACGGCCTCTCACCTGTCTGAGGCCTCTCACCTGTCTCACCTGTCTGACAGCCTCTCACCTGTCTGACGGCCTCTCACCTGTCTCACCTGTCTGACGGCCTCTCACCTGTCTGACGGCCTCTCACCTGTCTCACCTGTCTGACGGCCTCTCACCTGTCTGAGGCCTCTCACCTGTCTGACAGCCTCTCACCTGTCTGACGGCCTCTCACCTGTCTGACGGCCTCTCACCTGTCTGAGGCCTCTCACCTGTCTGACGGCCTCTCACCTGTCTCACCTGTCTGACGGCCTCTCACCTGTCTGAGGCCTCTCACCTGTCTGACGGCCTCTCACCTGTCTCACCTGTCTGACGGCCTCTCACCTGTCTGACAGCCTCTCACCTGTCTAACGGTCTCTCACCTGTCTGAGGCCTCTCACCTGTCTGACGGCCTCTCACCTGTCTGAGGCCTCTCACCTGTCTCACCTGTCTGACAGCCTCTCACCTGTCTGACGGCCTCTCACCTGTCTCACCTGTCTGACGGCCTCTCACCTGTCTGACGGCCTCTCACCTGTCTCACCTGTCTGACGGCCTCTCACCTGTCTGAGGCCTCTCACCTGTCTGACGGCCTCTCACCTGTCTCACCTGTCTGACGGCCTCTCACCTGTCTGACGGCCTCTCACCTGTCTCACCTGTCTGAGGCCTCTCACCTGTCTGACGGCCTCTCACCTGTCTCACCTGTCTGACGACCTCTCACCTGTCTGACGGCCTCTCACCTGTCTGACGGCCTCTCACCTGTCTGACGGCCTCTCACCTGTCTCACCTGTCTGACGGCCTCTCACCTGTCTGACGGCCTTGCTGGCTGCTGTGTAGTTGTCCTCGTCGTCCAGGTTGCAGAAGTTGTGAGCGGTGGAGAGTCTCTCCAGCAGCTCGGCTCTCTGCACGTTCATCTGGGCCAGGAAGCACTGAGCTCCTGCAGGAGGACGCACAGGTGAGCCCCATTCTAGAACTACAGCCTCAGTCCAGTCTCCTGTAAACAGCCTGTAAACTAGCAGCTGCTCCTCTCTGGATGGAGAACCATGTAAACCCACTCAGACTGTCTGTTCACCTCTAATCTGCCATTACAGCAGAATACATGATGTTATTCTATCAGGATCAGTCTGGGCTATGTATGTATGCAAGAATACAACAAAACAATTTACCCAAGGGGACAACCAACTAACTAACTAACTAACTAACTAACTAACTAACTAACTAACTAACTAACTAACTAACATACTTAAGATCTGGAGTGTGGCAGGCATTAGAACATCCTGAGCGTTAATATTTGGTTTTAATCAGATTTAACCCCTCATTTTGTTCTTCTGTTCAGCACCGTACAGGCAGCGTGTTGTTGTTGTTGTTTATTGTTGTTATTGTTTACTGTTGTTGCTTTGCCAGTGAGGCTCCTGTTTACCCAGCTTCCTGAAGCCTGGCACCATGTCCACAAACGTGGCCACGCCCCCTCCCAGCGCCTGGGGCAGGTGAGCTCTGAAGTGGTGGCCCAGCGTCAGCAGGTGGTGGGCCAGGAACATGCAGTTGTTGTGCTGGATGGCAGCCAGGTGAGGGAACCTCAGGAGGTTCTCCCTGCAGGAGCACAGGAACCAGGCTGAGAGCTGCAGGAGCAGGAGGGGAGGGGGGGGGGCATGAGGAGGAGGAGGAGGACGACTCACTTGTGGTAGGTGGGGACCACATCGTGGAACAGCTGGAAGATGTTTCTGACCGTGAAGAAGAGCTGCAAGGCACTGGAGGACGAGGAGTAGAAGCAGGAGTCAGCAGCAGGCTGAGTGCTGGTGCTGCTCTAGCTACTCTAGCTCTAGCTGCTCTAGCTCTAGCAGCTCTAGCTCTAGCAGCTCTAGCTGCTCTAGCAGCTCTAGCTCTAGCAGCTCTAGCAGCTCTAGCTCTAGCAGTTCTAGCTGCCTAGCTCTAGCAGTTCTAGCTGCCTAGCTCTAGCAGTTCTAGCTGCCTAGCTCTAGCTGTAGCAGCTCTAGCTGTAGCAGCTCTAGCAGCAGCTGTAGCAGCTCAAGCTGTAGCAGCTCAAGCTGTAGCAGCTCTAGCAGCTCTAGCTGTAGCAGCTCTAGCTCTAGCTGTAGCAGCTCTAGCTCTAGCTGCTCTAGCTCCAGCAGCTCTAGCTCCAGCAGACACACCACTGTGTGGAGCTGCCTGAGGCCTGGCCCAGCGTGCTCAGGGCCAGCTCCAGCAGCTCTAGCAGCTCTAGCTGTAGCAGCTCTAGCTGTAGTAGCTCTAGCTGTAGTAGCTCTAGCTGCCTAGCTCTAGCTGTAGCAGCTCTAGCTGTAGCAGCTCTAGCTGTAGCAGCTCTAGCTGTAGCAGCTCTAGCTCTAGCTGCTCTAGCTCCAGCAGCTCTAGCTCCAGCAGACCCACCACTGTGTGGAGCTGCCTGAGGCCTGGCCCAGCGTGCTCAGGGCCAGCTCCAGCAGCTCTAGCAGCTCTAGCTGTAGCAGCTCTAGCTCTAGCTGTAGCAGCTCTAGCTGTAGCAGCTCTAGCTCTAGCTGTAGCAGCTCTAGCTCCAGCAGACCCACCACTGTGTGGAGCTGCCTGAGGCCTGGCCCAGCGTGCTCAGGGCCAGCTCCAGCAGCTGCTGCACCGACTCGCTGATGCGGCAGGCGGGCAGGCGGAGGCTCCACGCCGACAGCTGCTGCTGGTTCTCCATCAGCAGCACCTCCTCCTGCTCCCCCTGCTCCTCCTGCCTCACCTTCACCTGAGGCCCCGGGGCCGGCAGAGCCGGGAGGTGCAGCTTGTAGTCTGGTGTAATCTGCAGGGGTCAAAGGTCAGAGGTCAGGGGTCAGAGGTTACAGTTTAAAGTTTTGAGTTAATGATTTGACAGAAAACATCAGAAACAGGTTGTACGTGCTGCAGCTGAATACTCCATGAAGTATGCTCCATGTTGATAACTAGTGGCTGGTAGACAGTAGTAGACCTTTGACCTCTGACCTGACTGAGGCTCCTCAGTTGGAGCAAGGCACCTGTAGGTCCTGTCACTACATGATCCATACCTGCAAATCCAAAGAGCTACATCTATTTGTGTGTCTATTCTGTTGTAGTCTATGATCGGCCCCTCAGGTAGACGCCTCCATGCTGGGGTCTAGTCAACCTTCAGACAGCTGAGGGATGGAGGTCCTGACTGGAGCTACCGCCACCACCTGCTTCTACCTCTGCATTAGATGATGGTGGTGGGTGAGCAGCTGATTGGAGCCTTAGCGCCACCTGCAGGGCTGGAGGGGAGCCCTGCCCGGGTCCATCTCACACCTACTCTGACGGTGTTGTGCATCTTGGAGGTCATGAGCTTGCGAGCAGCCACGATCACGTCTTTGCACTTCTTGCTGGCGAAGTGACAGTTGACATTGCGAGCGTATCTGAGCAGATCCGTGGAGTCGCCCTGCAGGAAGTCCATCTCCTTCAGAGCCTTCTCAAACTCCTCCGTCTCCTTGATCACCTGGAACAACAAGCACATCAGCGTGACCGTGGCCTGGCCGCACATCTGGACAGCTGCAGGGCGGAGGCGTACCGCGGCGTAGCTCTCCAGCTGGCTGCTGTCGCTGGGGATGGAGTGGAGCAGACACTCGTGGATGATGCACTGAGACATCTCCTCCCAGATCAGCTGCCCCAGGATGGACGAGAGCTTCCTGTCCCCGATGGACACGTCTGCAGGACACAAACAGGTGAAGGTTGTCTCCTCCCAGCAGCTGATCTGAGACCAGCAGTCTGCTGTCCAGGCTCCAGCCTCAACCCACACACAACCACAGACACTGCTACACTCCTGTCCAATAAAACGGGCGTGTGTGTATGTGTGTGTGTGTACGTGTGTGTAGCCTACCCAGCAGGTGTGTGTGTGTGTGTGTGTGTGTGTGTGTAGCCTACCCAGCAGGTGTGTGTGTGTGTGTGTTTGTAGCCTACCCAGCAGGTGTGTGTGTGTGTGTGTGTGTGTGCAGCCTACCCAGCAGGTGTGTGTGTGTGTGTAGCCTACCCAGCAGGTGTGTGTGTGTGTGTGTGTGTGTGTAGCCTACCCAGCAGGTGTGTGTGTGTGTGTGTGTGTGTGTGCAGCCTACCCAGCAGGTGTGTGTGTGTGTGTAGCCTACCCAGCAGGTGTGTGTGTGTGTGTGTGTGTGTAGCCTACCCAGCAGGTGTGTGTGTGTGTGTGTGTGTGTAGCCTACCCAGCAGGTGTGTGTGTGTGTGTGTGTGTGTGCAGCCCACCCAGCAGGTGTGTGTGTGTGTGTGCAGCCTACCCAGCAGGTGTGTGTGTGTGTGTGTGTGTGTGTGTGTGTGTGTGTGTGTGTGTGTGTGTGTGTGTGTGTGTGTGTGTGTGTGTGTGTGTGTGTGTGTGTGTGTGTGTGTGTGCAGCCCACCCAGCAGGTGTGTGTGCAGCATCTTGAGCACCAGCAGCAGCTTGGAGAAGGCCTGGGCGGGGCTGCTCCTCTGCTCCTGCGTCTCCTCCTCGCTCAGAGCCAGGACGGCGCCCTCACCCTGCGCCTCCGACACCTGCACGCTCAGGGAGGGGTGGAGCACCAGAGGCTTCAGCAGGTTCTTCAGGAGCACCTGGCCTGCACACACGCACGCAGACAGACAGACAGACAGACAGACAGACAGACAGACAGACAGACAGACAGACAGACAGACAGACAGACAGACAGACAGACAGACAGACAGTGAGTGGCAGCAGCAGCAGTGGCTGCGTCTGGCTGCTCAGGCTGCAGCTCCTCACTGAACAGCTTGATCCTGGTGTGCAGCTCTCCCTGGATGGCCAGCGCCTGCAGGACGCAGCGCAGCAGAGCTCCGGGTCTGGACTCGCTGTCCTTGCTGCAGGTGGCGCTCAGCTTCAGCTCCACCTTCAGGAAGGCCTTCACACCTGCTGCATCTGCACGACCAGCACACAGAGCATCAGGCTGCAGCTGCACAACCGTCACATCCACACCTGGACATCCAACGTCAGAAGAGGAGCGACGAAGGCTTCTGGCTCTAGAGTTCTAGAATGTTCTAATGGAGTGTTCCTCTGTTCTCCATGTTAACATAGAAGCTAGGAGCTCTGGTCCTAGCAGAGCTCTGAGTCTGTTCTACATCCTGCTTGCTGTGCGGTCACCCTCACCCTTTGAGGAAGGCAGTCTCCAGATGACCAGGTTCTTCCACTCGTCTCCCAGGTGGTAGATCAAGTTCTCTCTCTGCACCGTGAGCTCACAGCTCAGAGCGCTGAGCAGTGGCAGCTCAGATGTCCTCCAGCTCTTCAGGGACTCCACGCTGGACTTGGCCTGCACACAACCAGCCAGCAGCATGAGCTCTGCTCCAGCTGCAGGTAGCTCCTCTCCTGGAGACACCTACCTGCTCCAGCTGCTTCGCTGCATCAACATAGTTCTTGTCCACCAATGCTTTCTTGAACTCCTCCATCGCGTAGTGGAACTGAGGAACACAGAAGATCAGACAGGAAGACAAACATTCAGCAGAAAACCTGCAGAATCCCCAACAAAACCCCAGCTCCTTTAAGACGAGTTAAAGAGCTTCAACTAAACTGTCCAGCTGTAACCAGCAGCTCATCTAACTCTCTAAACAGTTGCAGTTTGTCACTAAATCTATAGACACATCTGTAAAACAGACCTCAGATCAGCTGGAGGAACAAAGCTCCACAGAATCAATGAAACCAAAGGTAAGTTATTAGAATAAACCTGCTCACAACCAGGGACTCTCAGTGGTTCTCCAGAAACACTCCAGACTGGTAACAGACTGGTTACAGACTGGTTACAGTCAGACTGGTTACAGACTGGTTACAGACTGGTTACAGTCAGACTGGTTACAGACTGGTTACAGACTGGTTACAGTCAGACTGGTAACAGACTGGTTACAGACTGGTTACAGTCAGACTGGTAACAGACTGGTTACAGACTGGTTACAGTCAGACTGGTAACAGACTGGTTACAGACTGGTTACAGTCAGACTGGTTACAGACTGGTTACAGACTGTTACAGACTGGTTACAGACTGGTTACAGACTGTTACAGACTGTTACAGACTGTTACAGAATGGTTACAGACTGGTTACAGACTGGTTACAGACTGGTTACAGACTGGTTACAGACTGGTTACAGTCAGGCTGGTTACAGTCAGGCTGGTTACAGACTGGTTACAGACTGGTTACAGACTGTTACAGACTGGTTACAGTCAGGCTGGTTACAGACTGGTTACAGTCAGGCTGGTTACAGACTGGTTACAGACTGGTTACAGTCAGGCTGGTTACAGCCAGGCTGGTTACAGACAGGCTGGTTACAGACAGGCTGGTTACAGACTGGTTACAGACTGGTTACAGTCAGACTGGTTATAGACTGGTTACAGACTGGTTACAGTCAGGCTGGTTACAGACTGGTTATAGACTGGTTACAGACTGGTTACAGTCAGGCTGGTTACAGCCAGGCTGGTTACAGACAGGCTGGTTACAGACAGGTTACAGTCAGACTGGTTATAGACTGGTTACAGACTGGTTACAGTCAGGCTGGTTACAGCCAGGCTGGTTACAGACTGGTTACAGACTGGTTACAGACTGGTTACAGACTGGTTACAGTCAGGCTGGTTACAGACTGGTTACAGACTGGTTACAGACTGGTTACAGACTGGTTACAGACTGGTTACAGTCAGGCTGGTTACAGACAGGCTGGTTACAGACTGGTTACAGACTGGTTACAGACTGGTTACAGTCAGGCTGGTTACAGACTGGTTACAGACAGACTGGTTACAGACAGACTGGTTACAGACTGGTTACAGTCAGGCTGGTTACAGACTGGTTAGACTGGTTACAGACTGGTTACAGTCAGGCTGGTTACAGACAGGCTGGTTACAGACTGGTTACAGACTGGTTACAGTCAGGCTGGTTACAGACTGGTTACAGACAGACTGGTTACAGACAGACTGGTTACAGACTAGTTACAGACTGGTTACAGACTGGTTACAGACTGGTTACAGACTGGTTACAGACTGGTTACAGAGGGTGTCGTAGGATGACGGGAGGGCTTAGTCCCAGTGACAGCCAGCGTCCCCTCAGCCTGAGGTCGGGTTCACCCCGCAGCCTCCGCTCAGTCAATCACTGAGACCCTTCACCTGCTTCAAGTGGCCCAGCATCTCCATGATGACCGTGTTCTTCTCCAGCTGCTGCTTCAGCTTGGTGTACTCGGTCACAGCCATGTGGATGTTCTGCTGCACCTGCATCACAACAAACAGCGCCTGCTTCATCAGGCTGTGGCATCAGGGCCCCGTTCCATAAAGCTCAACATGGAACTCCTGACTTGAATAAGAATAACAAATGAGTCGAGGCTGAAGCGGTTCCATAAAGGCCACTACTGAAGTGCAGCGTTCCAAAGGCATTTGGAAAAGCTATAAAAGAGAAATGAGACAGGTTTGTCCCATGATTATCTACTACCATGAAAAGCAATGTTTCATTTTATGATGAAATCTTTCTGGTTGCAGCCATGCCCTGTGTCCAGGGAATGTTATAAAGACGTTAAGATGACTTTTCAAAGCCAAGCAGACGATGTGCACAGCCTGGCACACTCATGCTTTGCCATTAAATTCAGCATCCACAACCATGTGCAAAAAAGTGCCACTGGCAAAGGCAAAAGAAGAAGACAGTTGCCTTCACTCCCAGTCTCATGGTCGGACTGGGGTTAATGGGCTGGGCCTTAGTCACACCAAAAAGGCAACCACGTCTTAGTTATTAGCCATTATTTTAATTTTTAGTATTATAAACAGAAATAATACATAGTCATTAAAAGAGCATTTCATTATGTATTTTATTCAATACTTTATTGATGGTGATTAATGGAGTCATATAATGTAGTTTTTATGTATTTTCTTTCAGATAAGTGTCATGGACAAGCAGCAACTCAGGCTTAGCCCGACCTTTAGCCTGGTCCTGACCCTGGACCTGACCCTGGACCTTTAGCCTGGTCCTGACCCTGGACCTTTAGCCTGGTCCTGACCCTGGACCTTTAGCCTGGTCCTGACCCTGGACCTTTAGCCTGGTCCTGACCCTGGACCTTTAGCCTGGTCCTGACCCTGGACCTTTAGCCTGGTCCTGACCCTGGACCTTTAGCCTGGTCCAGACCAGGATCAGGACCAGGCTAAAGGTCGGGTTAAGCCTGACCTTCAGACCTTCAGTCTGCCAGCATAAATTGCTGTGGTAACTGAGTTTGAACTAGGCTGAGCCTGCATGATGGAACTGAATTCCCTGGAAAACAAGCCAGGCTTATGTGGTAAGCCTAACTGGTAAGCCTGCTTTATAGAACACGGCCCTGGTCAGCTCCCTGCACACACACACACGCACACGCACACGCACACGCACACACACACGCGCACACACGCACACACACACGCACACACACACACACGCGCACACACACACACGCGCACACACGCACGCACACACACACACACACACGCACACACACCTCTGTCTCGATGCAGTTCTTCAGCAGATCCATCTCTTTGGAGACGTTGTCCACCTGCACCATCAGCTCCTCGGAGCCCTGCAGGCTGGGCAGGAAGTCTATGTACTTCTTGTTTATCATGTCGCACACTTCTTCCTGTGGACAAACATGGCAGATTAACATCCCGATCAGGCTGAGGGGCTTTCTGTGTGGAGGTCACATGTTCTCCCTGCCTGAGGTTCAGGTTCCTGCTGAACATCACCATCAGAAGGTTTAGGACTGAGAGAGCAGCCACAACAAACAAACAAACATCGTTTAACAGGTTAAACATGTCGAGTCAGTCCTCTTCGTCTTGTGTTGTTTTGTTCTGACTGCATCAGTCAAACGCTGACTGAGTCTGAATGATGCTGATCTGGAGTCAGAGGGTCACACCTGGAGCAGATGTGACTCAACATCTGGAAACATCAGCAGATGCTCCTCAACCTCCAGCGTCAGACCCAGTTATCTCCAGTGTGTGTTTGTGAGGAGACTTCAGGATCATCTCCGTGTCTGTCTCCAGCTGTTGTTAAAACTTTAGTTAGCTAAGCTAAGCTAGGCTATGCTAAGGGAGCAGAGTTACCTTGGTGTCTTCCACTTTTCGGGACATCTTGCTGATCTTGCTGGACAGATCCTCCTTCTCCAGCTTCCCGGAGCTGGCCAGGACCTCAGTCACGAACGAGGACATGTTGACAGAAGGATGAGCTACAGTCCGTAGAAGCTGAGCTGAGTTAGCACAGCTAGCATATGCCGCCAGCGCCCGCCGCCAGGCGCCAGCTCTGATTGGTTCAATCAGGCCCCGCCCCCTCTGCCACGTCTTCTTCTTCTTCCTCTTCTTCTTCGAGTAGTGAAGCAGACAAGCAGCAGACCTCTGCGGCCTCTGGCGTGTGGAGGACCCTCTGCACCTTTACTGTAAAACCTGTGATTTTATCTGTGAAAATGCTATAGAAACGAGAAAATTCCAGCAAATCACTGAGACCCCTCCAAATTTCAAGAGTGCTCCGGAGTGTGTGTTTCTTTTTGAGTTCTGCTGGGACAAAAAGTGTTATTTTTTTGTGTCCAGGAGAGTCTCACGAACAAAACTTCTATATACAGTAACCTGTCCAGATTCTGGATCGTTTGTCGACAGTCGTGAGTCAAAGAGTTTTTTTAGGGGGGGTGTCACAGCTGACCACACTTGCCCGCACGTTTTGATGTATCATTTGTGTGTATGGAACGTTTTCGAGATGCGGACGACTGAAATTTCGCTATAATAACAAGAAGATGATGATGGTGCAGAAGAATAAACACGCAGAACAACAGTGCTCCTTCCGGGGGCACTGTGACTAGAACCCCTCTATCTCACGTGTGGCCCGTCCTCCAGACCCGCAGGGGGCGGTAAGCGCGCGCGTCCAGCAGCATTTCCGCCAAACATTTCCATGGCAACAATGGTTGTCTGTTAGCTGTTAGCATAGGATGCTAACGGCATTAGACACGAGCTGATTCTGCGATTCCTCTGGACAGTGATGATGTCGGAGCGCTGGAGCAGCGACACCGGGGAGGCCGCGTACCGGTCCCGGGATGCAGTGAAAAACCTCCGGATCAGGTCGGTTAGCTCTCGTTGCTGTGGTTGTATTTGTTGTTGTACAGCAGGGTGCCCAGACGTCCCCGAGGACAGTCCGGGGACAACCCCCGCTTGGGTCGCCCTGTCCCCGTTTAAAACTGACCCAGAAAATGTCCCAACCTACAGATATCACCTGTAGACTAGCCTACATATACTATATATGTATCAGGCACCCCATAACCAGTATAACCAGTCGTCCCCGCGAGAGATCAGCCCCCCCGTTTCCACTGTTGCTCTCATCAGGTTGCTCCCTCATGTCGGTGCTCCTCAGGGTTCGGATAGAGAGGGTGAGGTCCAGCACCGTCCTGTCTCAGCACCTGCAGCAGCAGCTGCAGTCCCAGCAGCAGCGAGGAGACGTGGAGCTGAGGACGCTGTCCTCACCTGGACACACAGGTACCCCGAGCCTGTCTGCTCTACCCTCCACAGCTCTACCCTCCACAGCTCTACAGTCTACATCTTCAATGTCCTGCGCATCGGAAGAACATGGTGGTCAAGATGACAGCTCCCTACTCAGCACACATGATAATAACATGATAACGTGATAGTAGCATGATAATAACATGATAACGTGATAGTAACATGATAATAACATGATAACGTGATAGTAGCATGATAATAACATGATAACGTGATAGTAGCATGATAATAACATGATAACGTGATAGTAGCATGATAATAACATGATAACGTGATAGTAACATGATAATAACATGATAACGTGATAGTAACATGATAATAACATGATAACGTGATAGTAACATGATAATAACATGATAACGTGATAGTAACATGATAATAACATGATAACGTGATAGTAACATGATAATAACAGATACACAACACGACAGAACAGACAACATGTCAGAATAAATACCCACAAACGACAGAAACTAAATGATACGGAACAACAGCATAGGCTACTGTACATGGCTAAACAACAATAATGATAGTAATGCATTATATTATTGATAAATGACTTAGACGGCAATTTAGACTTTCTACTCTCCACTCAGGGAACTTCCTCACCTTTTTTTGTGATCCTGACTCTTACATTCCTCTCTTCGGTGGTTGCTGCACCTTCACCTGTCTTTGTGCTGGTGCGTCTCCTGGCGATGCCTCTGTTGGCAGCTGATCATGAGGAGGAGCTGGAGGTGGGATGGCAGGAGAAGCTCTTCAGTCAGGTAGCGCTGGAGCCGTGTGTCCTCAGGCTGAGCCTGGAGACAGTGGTGACCCTGACTGTCTCTCTCTGTCTCTCTCTCGCTCCCTCTCTCTCTCTCTCTCTCTCTCTCTCTCTGGGGTCTCAGTATGAGATGGAGCTGTACCAGAACGAGGCAGCGTGTCAGACGCCTCTGGACCGTCAGTACCACTCAGAGGTTCTGGCTCTGACCCGAGCTAAAGGCAGACGGAACCAGCGAATCTTCACGTACACGGATCACGACCGCTACACGGACTGCCTCCCGTTCCACCAGCTGGTAGGTCTCACAGGACCACACCAACTGAGAGAGCTCCTTCTCCTTCAAGTCCAATATGTTCCAACGTTCCTGTGTATCAGTCCATGTTTGTGCTGAACCAACCACGACTTGAGTGTGACAGTGAGGTGTTGTGTTGTTTGACCCTGGAAGCAGCACTCCACGGAGCTCCTGACCTCCAGCACATCTGGCCCCAGCTTCCTGGCAGAGCGGATGGCCAGTGTGCGACACCGACGCCACGACAAGCACACCATGTAGGACGGCTCCCGCATCTACACGGCCTCACGCTCCTCCATCTGCTGCCATGGAGAGCATGGCGCAGATGTGCTGAAGCTCAGAAAGATGTTGCCTGTCCTCTGTGTCTGTTGCAGGGACTCTGCTGTTCCCAAGTCAAAGATCATCAACTGGGAGCCCACAGAGGAGTTTGTGAGGAGCAGCCGTGTGGTGAACAGTGCCATGCAGACCATGCACATCATGGGAGACCTGAGTCCTCCTGGCAGGTCAGGACACAGAGCGGAGGCTTCCAGCTGCTCCTAACCTGCATGCCTCCAGCAGGTGTCTTTGTGGCTCAGCAGGAGCATGGTGCAGGAGGAGCAGCTGGAGCTGTCAGCCATCGGACTCAGAGCAGGAGGAGCATTTAAATGTCTGTGTCTGTCTGCAGCAGGACACTGACCTTCAGTGGGTATAGGTTGTCCCAGCAGCTGTGGCTGAGGACAGACCCGAGCTGTGTGCTGTTGTGTCCTCAGGCTCGGCCAGAAGGAGAATGAGTGTTTGCTGGTCACCATCAAAACAGACGGAAACGGAACAGTCATTGTGAAACCAGACTTCAACAAAGGCAACGAGCCCTACAGGTGAGTCCCACACTCTGAGCTGCAGACGCCTCCGCAGCTCCGCTCACAACTCCACAAGGACGTGTGTGTGTTTGTGTGTGTGTGTGTGTGTGTGTTTGTGTGTGTGTGTGCAGGATCGTGACTGAAGGGGAGAACAGAGAAGTGTGGCGCCTGACTCTGGAAAACGTCTCCAAAGCCATGAAGCCTGAGGAGCAGGAGCGGGAGCAGAACATGTACAGAGACGTGAGTGACTGAGGCTCAGAGAGCTGCTGTGAGTGTGAGCCTGACCTCTGACCCTCAGTTTCTGCCTCAGCTCTACGCACGACACAAGGACTACCTCAACAGCCTGGTGGGACAGGACTTTGAGATGGTGAGTTCATGATCTGGTCTCCTGGTCTGAGCACAGGGACCAGAGCAGGGTCAGCTCCTCCTTCAGAGGCTGAGAGAGGTTGCTCACCTCTCTGTCCTCTCCTCAGCCTCCTGCCGGGATCCTGCGCTACGTGCTGAACGGAGAGATCGGTGAGTGGGAAACTGGGAAAATGTTCTTGTCTGCTCTGGATCCACGACTTAACCACCAGCCTCCTCCTGCTCCTCACCCAGTCACAGCCAGAGGCTTCGAGTACGACAACTTGTACGTCCACTACTTCGTGGAGCTTCCCAACAGTGAGTCTCAGAGGAAGTTGGACTCCTTGTCCATCGTCACGTTGATCATGTGGAGTGAGTTAACTGTGCTATTGTCTCTGTGTGTAGACTGGTCCAGTCTGCCCTTCACCGCTCTGTCCGGGGTGACACACACCTGCCGGACCAGGACTCTGGGAAAGGTGTGTGTGTGTGTGTGTGTGTGTGTGTGTGTGAGAGAGAGAGAGAGAGAGAACAGCTTCAGCTTTGTGGAACCTGGTGTTGTGTTCTCCTGCTCCTCCTCCTGCTGACTGGGTTGGGCCTTTGATTTGATAGAGAGATCCTGGGAAGTGTCTGAGTGTTCAGGCTGTGGCTGTCTCTGTTCCAACAGGACAAGGTGGCTTTCTTCAGCTTCCCCTTCAGCTTGGAGGCGTTCTACATGTGTGAGAAGGAGAGCGAGGGTGAGGAGTGAGTGCAGCTTCAGGGTGAGGTGTTGTGCTCCGAGCTGAAGGTGTCCTGCTCCTCTCCCTCAGGCTGCGTGCTGCAGTGGCCCGTGCTCTACTTCAAGGTGCTGTCGCTGGACTGGTGGCAGCGCTACCGCACCGAGGGCTACGGCTACCTGCTCCTCCCCGCTGCTCCTGGTAGGCTGCAGCCTGCT